>JAAGAY010148005.1:0-35899 GCA_011801015.1 Ardeotis arabs
CTGGCGAGAGGCCAGAGGGTGAGGCCTGCAAGGCCAGTGAGGCCTGCGCCTCCCCCTCTGTGCCTCTGCCCCCGCTCAGCTTCTTCACATCTTGTCTTCTCCCCTTTTTTTTCTTGTTTTCTCCTTCTTAAATACGTTATCGCAGAGGCGTTATCACGGGACATTCTGCTACCAATCGGCTCGGCCTTGGCCAGCAGCAGGTCTGCCCTAGGCCCGGCCGAGTCCACTGAACAAAGGGGAAACAACTTCTAGCAGTTTCCTACAGAAGCTTCCACCTTAGGCCCCCCCTCACTAAACAAAACCACAACAATTACTAATCCAGATTTGTGAGATGCTTCTAAAAGGGAATGAGTGTTTAGGTCTGCTCAAAAGGTAAAACAAAATAAATAAAAACCATTAAAAAACCCCACAACAAAACCAAAAAAACCACTATGCAACTGCTGTGCTCTTCTCACAACTTTTTTATGACATATGTGGGCACTGTTTGGCTGTTTGGCATTCCCAAAGTTTAAAAGAAAGCATGCATTGAAAAACACAGGGAAATATGAACTCCTTCAAACAAGTTGATTTGTTTCTGGAGACTAGAGTAAACTTGCAAGTACCCTTCAACTAATTATCTGGATTGGTGACTATGTATGCCACAGACGTTAACTCAGACAGCACTATGTAAATGCAGGTGCACTATTTTCTCAGCCAGTTCACATAAAGCAGTTTTTACATGGGAGAGAGACGAAGTTAGTAAGCCTAAAAGACCAAAGCGGCCTTCAAATGCAGGGACAACTCAGGACTTTCTGTATACGATCCTGATGCCAGAAACGCTACAGAAGGTACTTAAGACATACCTAAGTAGCTGTGGACTACAATAACCCATTTGGCTAGTACTACACCCAAGCTTAAGACTGCCGGACTGAGCTGGTTGCAACCCTAGACAATGCACAATGGTCCAATGCTCTGAGAAGAGTTATTTAATTTGGATAGAGTCAGCTTGTATCCAACAATGCATGCAATATATTCACCCTCCTGAATCCCTGAGCACTTGGATGTGCAGTGTACACACATTAAATTGCTTTATCATGCTGATTCAGTACAGCTGAGCAGTTCTGCAGACCACTTCTCAATACCTGTATAATATAGGATATCTCAACACTTCCATTAACTGAGCTAACAAGCAGCTGTTGTATACAATTTTCTAATTATAACAAGAATAAAGAAAGGAGATATTAGTTTCTTATCAATACATTGATGCTAAGAATCAGAGCTAGTGCGTATGGCTAATGGGAAACAAGCAAGAAAGCAACCATCATTCATATGATGGACAGAAGACTGAGTGTCTTCACTGTAAATTTGTGATTTACACCAGAAATGGCAAATTGCTTGACTAATAAAGAAAATTAGATATTTTTGTGCTTGAAGTAGCAACAGAGTCACCATAGAGCAAAATGAATATCTACATTCTCTGCAATACTTACACTTCACTTGCACAAAATGTATCCTGTACAGTAAAATAATTAAATTTAAAATAACTGTTTAAATTCATATTTAAAAATAGAGCAATAGTTTTGTGTAACTTGCAGAACTTTCTGTGCTTGGGGAGGGGAAAGAAAAATAAAAATCACTGTGTAAATTGCTTGGCAATATGATGATATTTTACAAAGAAAAAAAACAGTATCAACACCAGCACGAAAGGCAAAAGAACAATCTTAGGAAGATTCCATAGTTTTAGAAGGGTAGTTTTAAAAAAGAGCTGCTTCACAAAAATCAATACACTTTCCCCATAGGTTCACAATGTAAAATTCTATAATCGAGGCTTGTAGATTTGTAATTATGGTACGTCAGCCACATTTAAACAAGAGTGTTAAAAGATTGTTAAAGTTAAACTAACACAATTGCAATGTGAATTGTCTTAGTCTCATTCTAATCTACTGGTGTCACTTCCACTTAATCAGATGGAAACTATGGGCAAATGTCAGTGCTATTTTCACATGACCCAACTTACTTTGTTTGCAGTAGTTTTTAAAATCATTGCCAATCTGAAATGAGAATAAGATTTTTTTAGAAGCCTTTTTTTTTCCTAATCAATTCCCTCACTATCCAGCAGGTTGTCCAAGTTTGGATTTACTGAGAATAAGACTATTTTGTAGTGATTAAACCAGAAGTATTGTTTGTGTCCTGGTTTGGCTGGGATGGAGCTAATTTTCTTCCTAGTAACTCCTGTATTTTGGATTTAATATGGGAATTGTTATGTGAAGAATGTTGATAATACACTGATGTGTTGTTGCTAAAGAGACCAAGGACTTTTTCAGCTTCACAGGTTTTGCTAATATGCAGGTGCAAGAGGCTGGGAGGCATATAGCCTGGACAGTTGACCTATGTGGGCCAAAGAAAGTATCCCATACCATAGATGTCATGCTTAGTATATAAGTGGGGGCTGGCCGGTGGGGAACGCTCTTGCTCTTTATCTTGCTGCTCAAGACTGTTCTGTGATTGTTGCTCACAATGGACTGTATTGGTCATCAGATGGTGAGAAACTGTGCATCATTCGTTTCATTAATTTTATTGTTATTTAATTATTATCATTTTCTATATAAATATTATGATCCCTTCCTTTGCTATCCTAATAAACTGTCTTTTTCTCAATGCATGAGTTTTCCTTTCTTCCCGAGTCTCTCCCCTATCCCCCTGAGGAGGGGGAGAGTGAAGGAGCAGCTGCATGGTACTCAATTGCAGACTAGGGTTAAACCACAACAGTTTGTCATGACATAAGCCACAAATACAGTAAACATTATTATTCATGCTCTCAGATCTACTTTTTTTTGAATTACAAGTGTGCCATCACCAAGAGCCTGGCTATCAGATTTGTCAAAAAAAGCAAAAGTTTCTCCCTATTCCTAGTTTAAATTTCTTTCACTGCTACATAGTAATGTAAGAAAAACATGAAGGCAAGTGAAGTACCCATGGCTTACAATGTACAGTGTCTTGAAAGGGGTGCACAAAGAATTTATGATATACAGCTAAAAAAATCCCAAAGCAGAACAGCTGCTCTGTTCTTAGTTTGAAAAAAAAAGTGATGAGTTAGGTAACTAATGAGAGAAAAGAATGTGCTACAACAGATGATTAAAAAACACAACAAGTGAAATGTCAAAAATGTTCAATACATCCTAATGGTTCTTGACCCGTCTCTTTTTTTTATATACTCTTACAGCCTGAGCATTGAACATGCTTGAAAAATCAGTATTTTAGTATAAAGTACTAATATATTAGTATAAAGTACTCATACTTCAACCTTAGTATTACAGGCTAAATTCAATTACTTTTCTAAACTGCAAACATGGAAAAAAAACTAAAGAAAATTAATTGAAGTGTTAAGTCAGTCACTTTATGGCATGTTTAATATGCCTCTATGCGAGCTTTCTCTCACACGAGGAATAAATACCTATATAGTTGTTCTAGTCCAAAATAAGAAGACAATGTTAATGTTCTTAAGTTGACATGCTTGCCTGCTGTCGTAGAGAGTACAGAACTAGGCTTCTAGCTGGAGAAGGAAGGGTGGAGTGGGACAGAGCCACATCTCTCCTTGTATCTGCCTGCAACCATCACAGAAGTGGGAGCTGCGGCTGTATCATCTTCCCCGCATGGAGTGTAAGATAACATTAACTGTCTCCTCTTTTTTTTTTTTTTTCTTAAAGTTACCTTCACTTACAGTATGCTAGCTGCTATGGAGTAAATGTAGATGTGCATATTGTTACCACACAACAAACACAAGCTAACTTTACTTGCTTATTCACATAGCCATTCTCCAAAAGCAAATCTGAATCCTGTTGAGTATATTTGTATAATTTCCCTGAATGTTTTCATCCCTTTCTTTAACCAGCCCTGAAATGTGTACAGTTGTGTGGTGAGCTGGCTGAGGCAGGCCTCATCCTTCAAACTAACATTTTATTATTATTTTTTTTAGTCCTGGTTACTTTTCAGTGGATCAGCTCTCTGAAATATACAGACAGGTGGCCACCTAATTCCTTGTAAAGGGCACAAAGGAGGAGGCTGTAACACAGCCCCTCAGATGTAGATTAGCTTAAGCCATCATGGACCAACACCAAGTCTTCTCCTATCACAAGTGATAATTGTTTCAGCTCAGAGGAATGCCCACTTATACAATACTCCTGAAACATACTTATTAAGCATTGTTTGTAAGAGGCCATAAGATTTGTATCAGGCTCACAAAACAGTTCTCAGGAATAGTCAGACTTCATCTGGACTTGTGACCAGCCTGGAGCTTTTTTTTTTACTTGTTTAACTGTAAACACTATTATGACTAGGTGACAATTACCTTATTTGTTTTAATTTTTGCTCAGCTTTGTACAATTGTGTGGTATACCACTATTGTATTGATTTTTGTTACTAACAAAAGTAACTTATTTCTGACTTAGAATTAACAAAGCAGCTTAAAAGATCAAATCTGACGAGAGCAGGAGGATGGGATGAAAGCAGTGCCCTTGAAAACACAGGCACAGGAAGATGCTGAAATACCCTAGTGCTATAAACAACTCACCAATATTGCTCAAATACTGGTTAAAGAAATGCAACCCTGAGAGACAATTAAAACCAGTTTTAGGATAACAAAGAAAAACTATTCAAACACATGTAAAAATACACCATATGAAGTAAATTCAGATAAAATGTGACATGCAAAAACAATGAAGAAAAAGAAAGATGTGTATTATTTTTTTTAAGATGCATTTCTATATGCAGACTCTAAGAAAACAATCAACATCATACTCCTCAACAAAAGATCTGGGATGCTGATGACTTGCTTGAATTTGTCCCTGCTTCACCACAAAATTAAGCCTGTGACCTCAGCATCCAGTGGGCCAGCAAAAGAACACGAGTATAACGCCAGGGAAAGGCTGCTATTAGAAACTAAATAGAAACATTAGAAACTTTGTGTATGTCAATTTTAACTGTATATAATTTGAACTGTGTTAGTATCATTCTGCTATCATTGTGACTGAACTAATATCCGGTGGAATTTAAGCAAGCTACTCTTTAACTTGGATGCAACAAGTTGCAACAAAATCAAAACCAACATCCATAGACTTCCATAAATCAAGAGAACAAACAGCAGAGCCACACTAAGCACTAAAGAAATTGCTCACACAGGACAACAAACACTACTAAGTTTTAATATCTTGTTCTCAGCTCTCTCAGACTCGCTTCAGCTCTAGAAGCAGAAAAATGGAGAAAAAGAACATGCAAGCTAATCTCAGAATTAGAAGCGCTACAGCCAGTGGCATACAGACACTGAGCTCCACGTGCAGTTACCTGCACAATCATGCTGGCATCACTAGGCCACTTCCAGATCTGAGGAGACTTAGCCACATGGTTCACCACGTGAACACGCAGGCCAGCCCCAGCTCTGCTGAGGTCCCCACGCAGTTGTTCATTGTCTAGTAAAGACTTGCCCCTGACTGCTTCCCAATCTATGAACATGAGGGGAAAGCTTGTTCAACTAAATATTGTTATAACTTATCACCAAACATTGGCCACCTGAAATGCTATTCGGTATCACCACACAGTTCTCTCAGCAAAACTATCAAACAGCAGCAATAAGCCAGAAGTGAAACTTCTACAAATTCTACAAAATTGTGTCTTATTATATAAAACAGCTTTCTCAAAAGTCTCTAGACAAATCAGTTATATTTTTACCTAGCAAAAAGAATACACAGACTGAAAAAAATGTTAACCTAAGTAATTCTATCTTCCCAATACCTCAGAATACTTTGTCTATGAAAACCAACACAAAACACCATCCACTTAAAAGTGCACAGAGGACATTTACAATGTCAAAGCCAATAACCATAACACAGGTCATGAAAGGGACTCAAAGGAAAAGGCAATCACCAAGCCACTCAGTAAGACCTCACTAAAGCTGTTAAGCTTAAAAATAACACACAAGTTCATGATTTGCATGCCCTGTATAGTGACAAGAAATAGCATCTCACAATTGTATAATCAATTTCCTGCCTGCGGTAGTACTTGAGAACTGCTCCTCATTTGGAGCCTAGGAACTCAAAAATGCCATTATCTAGCATAAATAGAGCAATAAATCTGTATCCATTTTACTTTTCTAGTCTCCAAGTCCAATCTTTCAAAGCCAACCAGGTATTAGCAAGTGTGCCCGTCTTATTGTTAGACTTATTGTTAGACTTCTACTAACTGGAATTAGGTAAGTCATAACACAAAGTTGATTGTATGGAACTGGACTACTTAACATCCTGACCTGGCACACATAGTAATTCCTGGCTCTGCCTAAGCCAGCGCAGTCTTTGTACGCTGTAGCCTTAAGAAACCCCAGCGTGACCAAATAGTATCAAAGCCCTGCACTTGCAGTCATAATAAGAAGAGTTCAGACAAATAAACTGCAACTTTTCCTAAAAATTAAGGCTGTTAAAACTACATAAAATCGAGGCTCAGGTGATGAATTTGCCATCATTCTTGCCGTGTGAACTTTCGAATCAGAAATAACCCATCCAGCATTTGTTTCGGTAAAATAAGTAAAACTTCATGGCTCGGCAAGGTATCCGGCGAGACGGCCCTGCACGCTGACGAAGCAGCCTGACTCCCCCTGGCTCTCAAAATCACTAACGAAACGGAACAAATTCCCCACTTAACTGTCGTCGCGGGAAAGAAAGGCCTGCTCCTGAGGAGGGTGGGCGAGGGGAAGGAGCCGGCAGCCATAGCAGAACTTGTGCCAGGGCCGCCCTCCGGCACACCCCGGCAGCCCCACCCAGCACAGCAACACCGCCGCCAGCTCCCCGGGCCCCGCAGCTGGCACCGCACCGAACCCCGCTGGCGGCTCCCTCCGTCCGGCCCGCCGCAGCCCCCGGGAGCCGCTCGAGGCGGAGGGAGCTGCCCGCAGAGCTCGCAGCGGGGCCGAGCCTGTTTCTCCGCTCGCCCGTCGGGACGGCCCCTCAGCCGCCCCTCCAACGGCTCCCAACTGCCGCGGCGCCCCCCACCACGCCGCGCTCACTCACCGCCTCACGACGCCGGTCTTGATCTTGATCTGCCTCAGGCGCGCGTCGGCCATGGCGGCGGCTGCGCAACTGCGGCTCCGACGGCGCAACGGCGTGACTGCGCACCCCCACCCCGCGCATGCGCCGAACCTCCAGCCTGGGCGATACCACCGGGAGCAAGGGAGGAGCTGCGCTTGCCTCCCTCCACACCCGGCCCAGTTGGAGGCGTCCGGGCTGCGCGGGGCGGGGGGGTGGTGGCGCCGTCCCCATAGCGACCAGCGGGGACGGGCCGGGTTGGGCCTGGCGGGCTGTGCTGGCGCGGAGGGGCGTACGGCGGGCGGCGGCGCCCCTCGAGCCGCCAAGTGTCACTCACCGTTTGTTCCCAAAAACGCGCATGCAAAACAAGTGCGAATCCACCCCCACATACAGCAATAGGACTTATTCTGAGGCAGGGTCGCTGGTACCATGATGGTGCCAGGGTGTGCGCGGTACCCTCTGCTCCTGACCCCTGGTAATGTAGTTAGCATAACAAACGCCATTTTATAAGGCAAGCAGCGACTCTGTGGGACTGACCGGGTCACGTATTCATTCCCTTTCCCCTCATTATCAGGCCCTGAAGGTCCTATGCACCCAATAGGTGAAAGTACCGGCTTTATGGCTCCTGGGCATCAGGCAGGTTGCTGCCTTCCTTGTTGACCCTGAAGGTCCCAGGCACCAGGTCAACCCTGCTACAGAACAGCACCCAGAGCACTGTCTGTAAAACCAAGCAGTTGTAAGTCCTCAGGGAGAACCTGGACCAGAACTGCTGTGAGAGAGTGAGACCCAGGAACCCCCGGTGGGCAGGGATGACTCCACCATGGTCTGGTTCCTCCAGGGACCGAGGGAGTGACTCGTATTCTTTCATGTAATTTTTTGAGTCTAGATTATGACTGTTGTATTGGTACAGCACTCCAAGTATTAAGATCCAAGCCAATCTGCAGAGAGTTCTGGTGATTAGAAGCCATAAGTCACGTTATAAAATTCTGTATTACGCTACTTATAGACTGTACTACACTGATTCTGCTTGTAGGAATCTTGTGCCATTCTAATAATAAATTCTGTGCTATACTAATAATAAAATCCTGTTAAGAAAACTTTAATTGTAACTACAACTTAGTGCCATAGTCATTCTACCAAAGATCTCTAAAAGAGTCTGTCTGTCCTCTTAGTGTCAGCTGACTAGTAGAAACAAATAAAGAAGCAATGTTAGCACTGGCAGCTCAGACCTAGAGTTATAACAGACTGATGGTTCAAGGGCTGTTTTCCTTTGTGGTTATACTGAGTTGAGGCTAACCATTTCAAAGGTCAAATTCTAGAAAAAAAAAACAACCCTTTTGGGCCTGTGTTTGAAAGAACTTCCAATGAATGGGCACTTAAATCAATAAGAAAGAATAAAAGTAACTTCATTCAGTAAATAATAAAGATAAATACAGCTTCAGTGGAGTACAGTTCAGGAAGGTCTGCAGAGAACTTTTTTTTTTTTTTCACATCCTTTTGTCATGTAGGGGTAATAAAATACACAAGCTGAATGATGCACAATTTCTTACCACCCAATGACTTGATAGCCAATACAGCCCATCCTGAGCAGCAGTCATGGAACAAAAATCAAAAGCAATCCCAGAATGATCCCAAGCAGCAAGAGAAAGAGTGAGAGACAGAGAGAGCTGCATACCAGCCAACCCCCAGTTATACACTGAGCATAGTGTTTATGGTATGGAATACTTTATTTGGCCAGTTAGGGTCAACTGAACTGGCTAGACCCCTCCCAGCTTCTTGCACCTGTATATTAGTGAAACCTGGGAAGCTGAAAAAGTCCTTGGTCTCTTTAGCAACAACTGATAACATCAGTGTATTATCAACATTCTTCACATACCCATTTCCATACTAAATCCATAACACGGAGGCTACTGGGAAGAAAATTAGCTTAATCCCAGCTGAAACCAGGACAATAACGAATCTGAATTCGTATTTAAGTACATATGAAGATAAGTTGAAAAAAGTGTCACTGGCGGATACTGAAGTATATTGTAAAATGTGTCTAAAAGCATAATCTACTTTATTATTAATACATGTTTGTATTAATACCTGAAAATTATAAATTAACACTTTAAAAACCAGTAATTTTGTTTCTCAGGGTCTGGATATCCGGATATGCAGGAAAGTATGTATAATGTTTTCCAGGACACACACTCCTTCTTTAGTTAAAGGGTTTTTGATTTTTTTTTTGAGAATTCCTTTAAAACAATTTCTAGCCTAATCAGTTGTAGATACGTTTCCATGTGAATTGGTGATGTTACACCAGAGTTGAATACACTCCATTATGAAGATTGTGCATCCTATTGTACCTTTTGGGTGGCACAGAAACTGTTGATTCTTTGATTAATTTTGGCAGCATTCTGCTTGTGTTGCATCTAGTTGAAGGTTTTTCATAAGATCTATTAGCCCTGAGTCATTATGTGCAGACTGTTGCTTAGAGGCAGGTGCCTAAACATAGTTTGCTGATGCTGTAGCTATGCTGACATATGGAGCAAGTAATTCTGTACATGGGAGTCTTAGACGCATTTTAATATACTTTCCTTTATTGCTCCCTCCCAGCATCTCACGTGTAAAGCTGCAGCTGCTGTGTATATGGCTTCCTCTCCTCCGACCAGTGTCATCTGGTGATCTCAGCTTTCATCTGGCTCCACGTAAGGAATACTTCCAAGGCAGTTTGTTAAATGTTTTGTACCAATTTACTTTAGCGGATGTAATTGTCACTGCCAATGTACTATACCTTCTGTTTAAAAAGTCCAGCTAAGTCTTGTTTATTTCTTCTGAGTAAGAGCACACACAGTGATTACTGCTCATTCCCATTTCACTTTAGAACTAAGGAATGGAAGCAGCTGATGAGCCTGATGAGCTCAGATCTCTGCACACATAAACAACTTAGTAATAGATATTTAATCTGAAATGTTCACAGTGCACGCAATTTGCATGCAAGGGAGCACATCAGGCTGCAAAACACTTCTTACAACTCATAACATTCTCTGTGAAAGACCAGTGTGTGTGCTGCACACACGCTTCATCACAAGAAAAGACCAGACTCAAAAGCATTGCAGTATGGCACAAGTCCCTCTGATATTAGCAATTCCCAGTTAATATGTCCCCCAGTTAAAGACTACCATTAAGAAATAACTACTAAGCTGTGCAAATAGTAAGCCTTCTTGATCCTGTATTCTCATCATATCCCTTCCTCCCTTTTAAATTAATTTCCTTGGCTTTAGTAAGGTAGTTTCATAAATAACAGAGCAGTTGCAGTGGTGCTGTTTCGTGCTATACCACTAGTTCATTTGGACTATAGACCCGACATACTTGTCAGCTGATACAGTTCAAATTAGAGGTATTACGCAGCTTCCACCTACGCTACTGAGGTCAGAGCCTACCTTGCAGAAGGAGGTGCAGTCACCTCTAAAGTCCACTAAACCCCAGTTACAGTTTCCATCATCTTGTCCATTATTAATTGGTTTGTGCAGCTTGAAAAACCCATGGCCGTAGCTGTGCCAAATGTACATTTGCTTCAGCTGAGGACTGAGACCATTACTTTAATAAGTAAATGCTCAATGAGCTTTTATACTATTTTTTTTTATCCATCAAAACCATCTGTGCAGTTTCAATATAATTTCATTTTCATTTATGATAAAATAAAATGTGAAAATGATTTAGTCTTCAAATTTTATCTTTTTTTTTTGGTAGGAAAAGCAAATTTTATTCAGCCTCCCTAAAGAGTATTACATAAATAAGATTAGATTTTGAATAAAAGTTAGTAGTGTCTCCTTGATTTTTTTAATGTATTCAATAGGTAAAATTAACCTCTGTACAGGTGGACAGCACAAAGTTAGGCACCATGTAAGTACACAAGAATTAATTTCCCTGGTTGTGAGCATAGAACATAGTATTCCTTGTAGTGTAGATCTCTTGATGCACTTTCTCAGCAGGTGATCACCACCAGTCAAAACGATCTTCCACAAATATCCCTCTCAAAATGCTTAGAAAGTTGTTCAACACCACAAATACAGGCAAGTAGCACAGGCCATGGAGTGGAACAAGGACAAAATGGGTTGCTGCTGCAGAGTTTGCGACATACTTGCTGAACACAGTGAATCAAGTGGGAGCTGTGTTTTGTTACAGGAAAGGCTTGATTACATTCAGAAGTTCTGTAAAGAAGGAAGGAGACACCAGGCAGAAGATGAAAAGAGTTGGAGGCAAAGTCCATTCCCATTTCTGCTGTTGTACCTTCTCCAAACACCATCGGGATGGATTCTGATTTCATCCATGCTTCTGCAAAAAGGAAGTAGTCCGCTGGGATGTTGTGGTATAAAATCAGAAGAAAACCTACTCATCTTCAGCAAAGTTATAGTAACAGTATGATTTACCCTGGATAGAGAAGGCAGCAATGGTGATTCCTCAAATATTACAGTACTGGGGAGCACAGGTTACAAAATAACCCTCTCATACAGTTTGAGGGTTAAACTGTGCCTATAAGAAATGCTAAGCTACAATTCAAACCTTTTTAGCTAACTCAAGGCTTTTTTAAACACAGTTTTTCCTACCTCAGACCAACCATTAGGTGAGGAGCTGGAAGTAGTGAGAGAAAAAGGGATTTATGTGCCTCCATCAAAAGGAGAATATATCCCTTTGTGAATTATTTCCATGGGTCCCCTACCTACAAACGAAGAGATATGTGATATGACAATTCATTGTTCTGACACACATTGCAATCATGATGTGCAGTTTTTAATGCATCATGTTACATTAAGCTTAGCCCATGGTCTAACAGCATGTAACATAAATTTCTGTGAAGGGAGTAACATAACATGATACTGTCTTTTAAAAGACACACACGATTTTTTCAGATCACTTACTTTTTATCCATGAATGCCCAATCCAAAAATCAAGGTGGCAGATGAAAGTGGAGTGAATGAGTATCCACAAACCAAAGTATTTATCTTGTGTAGTTTTGCTCATTGCTACCTGTAGTCAATGACTCCAGTCAATTTTTATGTTGTAATGCATGAGCAAAGTTGATGGACATATTTTTTTGTCACTCCCAGTTAGATTTTATTCGGGGTCAATCAAGGGAGACCCGACCGCCGTTAAGACTGTAAAACACACTGAGAATCCTCACAACTATTTATTTCTCAGTAAGGAGAGGGGTTTTGATTATGAACCTGTCACTAACCTTATTTTGGTTGCTCTCCTTTTGTCCTCCCTTGGAGACAGATTTTTTTTTGTTTTAATTGACAATTTATTTTTAAATAAAAATATAATGTAAGTGATTCTCATTGGAATGAAATAAAATTAATTATTGATTTGACAATAACAGGATGTAATAAAATCTCCAGTTAAACATCAAATTCAAATCTGAAGTTTAAGATATTAACAGAATAAAGTTGCATGTGATCAATCTCTTTGGGAAAAAAAAAGGAGGTAGATTTTGTATGTTTACATATACTTACACATTTGCTTATTTATCTCCCCTGATTCGTTTGAAAGATTCAGGGTTTTTTAACACTTCTTATATAAATGTCTTGAAACTGGTCTTCAATGCCTGCTTGATTCCTAAGTTATTAACTTTATCTTTAATTAAATCCTTTCTGTGGCACAATATAGAGCAAAACTGTGAAACTCATGGACATCAACTAACATCTGTGTGGGTTTGACTGATCACATGCTTCAGTGCAAAGTTTAAATACCAGCAAAGGGAATTCCTCCTTTTTTGGCCACATCTGAAAACTGCAATTCTTACCAGAGAATGAACACTCAGGACAGTATTCTCCAATGAAGAAATAATTTTTGCCAGTGCTTAGCAGACAGGAACATGTTGGTAGCACACAAAGGTGAAGAACTGCAAAGTCGCTGGCACCAAATAAGCAGATCATGCTAATATCCCTTATGGTGCTGCATGTGGTGTTCTGAAAGCTTCTCACGAGTCAGGAAAAAAAGAAAAATAGTATCTGTAGACTGTAGCATCAAGATGAAGCCGTATTTAGAAAGTCTAAGGGAGATAAAAAATGTATGCTTTTAATAGGACAGTAATCTTTATTATCACGACAGATAAACATGCTGTCGTGATACAGCTTGACACTCTAAGGCAACTGGCACGAAATCATACTATGTCGTGATTAAAGTTTAGTACTGTATCAGTTTAGCACATTTAAATAGTTTGGAAACTGGTGTGTTGTAATTGAGTAATTATCATAACATAGCAGTTTCTGGTGAGCTCTTGCAGGAATCTGTTCACTGGGCCTAAGTGATTCCATGTATTTATTAATCACCTGAGAGGAAGTATAAAATAATTGCTAGTAAAACTTGCTACTGGCAAAAATGTTGTTGACACTGTAAGTAATCAGAACAGATTAGTTCTGTAAAGCAGTTTGGATTGCTGGGTGAAATAAACTAATTCAGAATATATAATTTCAACACTGGAAAAGTCAGGGTCATACATGTAGGAGAGAAGAATTGAAGTCAGACTTACAGAGTGAAAAACTGAAACTTGGAAACCAGTAACCCCAGAAAAGGACTGTTGGGTTGTGATGGCTAACCAACTGAACATGAGCCCAGCTGTAATACCATGGCTGACAGAGAGCAGGTATCATCCATTAATATACTGACATGTCAGTGTTATGTAGGAGTCTTAACATCTAGAAATACCGAGAGAGTAAGGCTCTGGCTGGAATCACATGCCCAGTTCTACACTTTAAAATGGGAAAAAAGGCTTGTAAGGCTCAGAACAAATCTATGGGAGTGATACAGTACCTGGAAAATATACTCCACCCAGCAAAGCACAAGAACCTAGGGGTATTTAGTCAGCAAAGAGAGAAAGGATTTAGTCAGTTTGCAAGCTACATAGAGAAGGAATATCTAATAGCAGCAGGTTCACAACCCATCAGAAAGAGTGAGGAGTAGGATACAACAGCAAGCTCAAACTAGATGAAATCAGGATTGAACTAAGGGACTGGATTTTAAGTACTGAGCAACTAACTACTGGGAAAATTAGCAATAGGAAGGGAGATGGACGTGTTTAAGATCCGATATTTTTATGTAAAATATACTTTAGTTTAACTGCAAGTTAAGGCTAAGTGTTGAAATTAGTAGGTGAAATCTGTGCAAGGGTTTAGGCCAGACAATCTTAGTAGTTCCCTCCATCCCTAGAAGTCTGCTTGTCAAAATGCAAGCACCTAAACTGAAGAACCAGGCTCTTGTACTGCAGACTCAGCTGCAGGATCCAAAATCCACCTGTTAAGAGCAAACTTAAGACTGAAGTCCTGCTCCTAGACTATTAAATTTATTTATGGGGTAGGAAGGTGAGATAGAGGTCTATTTACTTTTCTTTTACATACAGGGCATCAAGGTGCAGGAGATGCTAGAAATAATTGCAACTGTAAATATTATAGCAATAATAATTTTGCTAAAATCAGCCTGATCAAACCAGTTTAATGGTATTTTCATGTTTCTAGTCTTCAGTGAGGAATGAAAACCTTTCTATTTTCAGAAATATAGTTTATTATTTTTTATATATATAAAGTTTTCAAAGTATATACTGGAGCAATCGTTCCCAGCAGAAAATGTGAGCATAACAGGAAACAAAGCCCTTGAAATATCAGGTACACCAAATTAGTAGCAAGTCTCATCTTGCTTAAATTAAGCTGAGTGATTAGGTGTCTAGTCAGTGCCTATTAGGCTTCTTTTACACTGAAGAGAAACAGATATGTCTAGAGTTCTGTTCATGCTGTGTATGTTGGGTATCTCAAACCATGTGGATGATTTATCATCTAGAAATGACTGAAGTTAGGTGAGATGAATCCACACTGAATGCTTAAACTGAAAACATGACCATCCCCAACTCAACTATTTTTTTTAATCCAAGAGATGTTTAAAATGCATAGGCACTACATTTTCACCATTGACTACAAGGAAAATTCCTCTAGACATGCAGAGAAATACCACAGTGCTAAACATACACAGTATACCACTGCTTTGACTCGGTTAGAAATCCCAATAAGGCTTTCTATTCCTTCATCATCTTTGGAATGATTATTTGCTGTGGTTTTTACTCCACATCTTAACCAAACCTGCCCTGGTTTTAGAAGAATGTAGGCCAACACACAGTTTTTCCTGCCAGGAAACCATCCGTGGTGGAGCACAGAAAATATTAGGCATGGAAAAAAATGTTTTTCTGCTGTTAGTGCTGCTTCATATTTGCTGTAATAATTCCAAATGATTGAAGCAGAGAGAGAAAGAAGAATGACAATGCAGCCAAGTGGTTAAGTCACCTCCCCATGGGAAAATATTAGTATGCAAAATGGTAAAACTTTAGCAGGTGCATTGGGGAGGGTTCCCATCTCAGAAAATCCCTGCTTACATGGTCATATGGACTCTATCTCACGAGACCTTCTTTGGCAGAAGAGGGAATTCAAGCAAGGTGAAAGCTCGAGCCAATGAGCTACTGGATAAAGCAGTGGCACCGGTGCATTTAGGCTTTTAAAGAAAAGGTATAGCTGTCAAAATCCATTAGAGACTTCAGGCAGAACATCCCAAGTATAAGGAAGCACCTGAAAGTACATCGAAGGCACTGAAAGGCCAAATTTGAGATGGTAAGTATGGTTTTCACACTGCTACTTTCTGCAGTGCCCTGTTTAGATTCAAGTTGGAAAGATGTTACCTCTTAGTGAGTGTACCAGCAGCCCAGTCACCTGGTGTGGCTGCTGTGAATTTCTACATGTGCTCAGAATTTAGAATAAACATAAATGTCTATATTTAATTTAAAAATCTGGTCAAATGCATTAAAAATTTAACTCAAATCAGATATAAAACACTAATAACCTCTATTAAAGCTTACATTTTCTCAGTATTATTTCAGTATATTAAAAAAAAGTCTCCTGCTCAGTGGCTCAGACAAAGCTACTTGGGGAATTAGTAGAAAAAATTAAATCTTTAATGTTGGCATGGACTTTATTAAAATAATTATTATGTCTTCAAATCTAGAAATTTATTACTTTTTTCTGCCTTCACTATGATGCCAATATTGTATTTTGCTCTTTTTCAAATGTTTTACCATACAGAAAAACCTGTTTTCTTCGATGTTTGTTTTAGCTGAACCAGCAGGTAGAGCAAATATTTTTGTAATTTAATTAGCATTGCTCATGTAAAATTCAGAAACGTATTGAAGGCTGAAAATGCAAGATTATTTTCTCTTCTAGTCTATGAATAAAAAAAGTGAAGATAACATAGACAAAACCCTAATGGTGAGGGGTTGTGTTTCCAAAGATATTTTGGTGCCTGGAGGTGGAGACAGATGACCAGTGGGAGTTTCAAAATCCCTCCTACAGATTAAGTTTCTAACTCCTATTGACTTCAGGGCAAATGAGGCTCTAGTGCAGACAGGCACTTCCTATAATCTTGCTAGCCATTTATCTGCATGTTAGACATCTAAGTATTAGCTCCTGGAGACACGAAATAATCTCTCAGTTTGTTAAATCATGTATCCCTTTGTTCATTTAGTAATCTGGCTAGTCTTAAATACATTTTCTTTTTATAAGGAAAAAAAGCGATGCTATATGTTTAAGACAGTTAAATACAATTAATTAAACCAGTTTTATGCATTTAAACTGATTTTTAGTTTCCACCCCAATGCATTTTGATACAAACCCCAAATAAAATAATCATTTAGAGAAGTCTTTTGCCATTTTCTGAGTTAATATGAATATAAAATGTAAGTATCTGAACAAATTACAGTAATTCTCACACTCTCACTTTATTTTATATGATAAAATAAAAAAGATATTGAAATGTATCACATATATATTGCAAATACGGTTGCAAATCAGCTTGTGCTAATTATTATGTCAGTCAGTGAGAATGAAGTTGATTACCAAGTACAAATGCAAAGCAAAAATAAAATCAACTATTTAAGTCAAAGTGTTCTTCTCATTGTTTTTAATCTTGATGAACATGGGAAGCTTAAATTGCAATAAGCAGGTAAAGACTAACAAGTATCTGTGAGATACAGCTGTATGAAACAGAGCCACAACCTCTTAAATCTGTTATTTCCAGAATCACAAGAAATGTTGCATCTTGTTCTACCATTTATTGACCCAGATCTATGAAGATTTTTGATCCTTAATCGACGCAAACATAACACGATGTAAGTGACCTGTTCTCTGAGTTTAAGATTAACCCCAGCTCTGTTGCCAGCATACCACAGGTAACATTTGACAGTGATAACCCAAAATACTCAGAGCTTTTTCATTTCTGTATAACACTTCCCAGGTGAGAGCTAGACCCTTTGAATGCTTGAGTTTAATTTCCATGATTTTCAGAACCCTCAACTCATTCCCCATTTGTGTCTATCTTGCAGACAAAATAAAACACTCTGCTGTTAGAAAAGGGAAGAATATAGCACAAATCTCATACCATCAAGTTGAATAGGGCATACACATGATGCAGCTTGTATGTATTAACCCTATGCTCTGCAAATGTTTTGCTTAAAATGTTCAGGGAATGAAGTAGATCAAATAATAATGCAGAATAATTGATGAAAAATAACATACTCTTCTTTTCACTGACACTCAGGCCAAAACATTTTATCTCTTTGTTTTCTAAATCTTGCTGCATCTCACTGAGAAAACTGGGAAGGGTAGAGAGCTGAATTTGCTTGTTGAGTACATAAATAATGAGACTTGTGTATGTAACTTTTTTGCACCACTTGGAAAATTGCTTCCTACTGCATTTCTTTGGGGCTAGAAGGATAACCTGTATACCTTTAAGGACTGTAAAAGGCCTAAAGTAAACATTTAATGGTATGGAAACAATAATGTGACATCGTTCCAGTAAATACAGCTTTGTGCTGTGCAGCTTGTTTTACAGTAATGGTGTTACTTAGTCATTTATTGGTCTTGTGAGCAGCTGGAAGGAAAGGAAAAGAGCCAACCAACCAAAAAAAAAAACCCAAACAGATGCACTTAGGGGAACTGCCTCGTCTGAGAGTTGAAAAACATGCCCATTTTTACTATATAAATATATACCTGAATATGACAGGGTTTGCTTGGCTTGGTATCCTCCAAACAAGTTTTGGCTTTATGTGTAAATGTGTGAGTGTTTATTTACCCTAAACCATTTCATTAGAACCAGTGTCTGACTCTGGCATTTGCTAATTTGTTTTATTTAATTATGAAGTCCTTGATCAGCCCCCTTTGCACTCCAGCAATCTTTTTGCTTCTGCACAGGAGAGCCTGTGAACGACATAAAGACCTTTTTGGCTTTCTCTCTGTGTTAGCAGAAGAGCAAGAATGACCTTAAAGCTATCCTCACTGGCCAGTGCATCCATGTCCAGCAAAAAGCTGCTAGATTTCTGGCATCTTCCATTAATTCTCATTTTAATTTGATATTGCATCACCCCAAAAGTGGAGGCAGGAGAGCCTAGGGAGGCCTAGCCAAATTCTTTAGAGTTGGAAATATCTGAAAGAAGGAAGGGAGGACCAACTCTGTCCTGCACACAAACAGAGGGCACAGCAAAGATCAAGCTGCAAGTCCTTTTTACTGCCAGCAGCCCCCAGCACAATGAAAACAAGGTCCTCTCCTCCTAGGAAAAGCTGTTCATGCATTGGCAACATTTCCCAAGGTTTCTTGCAACCAGGTTTCTGTACCCCTGGCCTGCCACTGTGCTAGGGTCGGGGCTAGTCCACATTGTGGTAGTGGCGTTGCGGTGTGAGATGAGGTAGCTCTGGGAAACAGATGGACCTGTACCTCCTGGGGGCTTCCCTGTGGGCTCTCAAGGATCACTGCTTCAAGAACTACTGTTACTGTCAACATGCCAGTGTTGTGTGTACTGAGGGAAGATCTTCCCTCCCTCAGCCCCCAGGCCCTGGCTGTAGGATGTGGCACAAATGGAACATAATGGTTTCTCATCCATTTTAAGATGAGAGAGCTACAACTCAAATTTTCTCTCTTGTCTCGCTGGAGAGCTTATACTTTAAGAGCACTTGCATAAAGTTGTTGAAACACAAAGTATGTATTATTTATTATTTTCATGCTTGCAACAGTTTGACAGAAGACAAGAGGAGATGACATTTGAAAGGAATATAGGAAAGAGAAGAGGTACATTAAAAGATCATGAGGAGCACTTTGTCAGCTAGTTCCTGCCTGTGCACTGCCTTCATTAGCTGAAATGCATGCGTACATTTATTCCACACCAGAAATAAATGATGGTGATACATAAAGGTTTTAAAAGTACAGCTTGGAGATAAATTAACTAGTCAGAGGTGGAAATGTGAGCAAAGATATAAACTATGTGCCTCACTGTCGCCTGTTTTGTGCCTTCCAGTTGTGCTTCATGGAAAATGGCTATTGAAACATTTTGAAAATATTTTAACAGCGTTTGATTTGGAATTTTGGACCCCTCCACCTGCCCAGAACAAGACATTAATGAGTACAAGTTCAGCCAAAAGGGGAATCAGGTCAGTGTCTTGTCTGGCTCATGAAAGCTTCCTATCACAGAAAAAATATCTTAAGACTTTTTATTACTAGAAACTAATATTCTGTCCCTTTGAAAAGAATTAGAGGGGAAGCACCTGCTACAGATCACGAAGATAATTTATTTTAACAGTATGAGTTTCTTCATTTCTTCCATTTTGGGGATCCCCAAGCAGCTAGGTGTCTCTGGGTGAGAGCTCCTTGCAAAAAGAGAGAAAAAAGAAATCACTTTGGTAAAGCTTGAGAGGCCGAGAGATAATAGCAGGCAGGCTCCTGGGGACAGATCCTTCTTTGGAGTAAATTGCCATAGCTCTCCTGGACTTATGAAAATTGAGACCAGCAAAGAGCTCCCCTTTGAGGTCTATACTTGTCCTTTTGGGAATTAGACTAGACCATTTCAACACATATATTGGAGGAGATGTACAATCTTTGCTTCTATTTATGAAGTGTAAAAAGAGGCAATATCTTCAAATTGTGGGAGTTTATCTTGAAGCTTATATTATATTCTTTCATAAATTGCTGTTGTAGCAAGAGATTGAAGCCATTTATCAGCAAGTATTGGAGATGTTACAGTGATGCTTTATGATACATTTAGCTACCAATATTTAGCTATCAATATGATACATTTATCATCAATATCTAGCCAATACTACCAATAATTTAGCAGGGGAGGTTAGAGGAAAATACTCCGATGTATCGTTAGACAGACAGAGTGTCTGGAATGAAAGGCTCCAGTATCATTTATATTTCTTCTGTTACTGTGTTCCAAAATTGCACCACTGCAGACCAGGAGGATTTTTTAGAATGTGTCTTCCCTTTACAAGTAGGTAGTTTTGCCTCCTTATGCAGAAGTCTGCACAGCCCTGAGTCCTCAAATTACAAACATCCGGGTGACAGATTTTGGCATAGATGTTTGCAGATGGTGAAATTCACAATCTAACTTAAAAGAATGGGGTTTGAGCATAAACAGCCTAATTTATTACTGCTTAATTTTTTGTGTTACTAGTTATAGTCACATGAAGGGAGCTAAATGCTGCAGGTTTGCATTTTGAGGTTTTTGGTTTTTACTAGACAATCTGCAAAAATATCAATGACCATAAAAGCAAGTTAGTAAAGAAATTAGCACCCCAAACCCTGAAAATAAAGCACCGTATGGAAAGAGGTGCCCAAATAGATGTCTGAATATGTTGCATAAACTGGACTTGTGAAGGTTGCCTGTCATCCAAGCAGTCATTTCTCTCACAAGTTAGCGGTGATCCGGTGAAGGTATAGTGTCAGAGAATCGTAGAATCACAGAATGGTTTAGTTCGGAAGGTACCTTTAGAAGTAATCTAGTGCAACCCCCCGCAAGGAGCAGGGGCATCTCCAACTATGTCAGGTTGCTCACAGCCTGTCCTTGAATGTTTCCAGGGATGGGGCATTTGCCCTTCCAAATCCTTTCACATTTTTCATGATGTTTCAGCTCACACGTGAGTGGGAAGCTATTAAGGATAGTTAGCTATCCATAAGCCTGTGATTTTGTAACCAAGTAACAGAAAGTAAAAAGTGGGCAGCCATAGGGAGAAGTTGCAAATAGCAGTCCTGAGCTCTGGAAATGAATGCTACAGTTTATCAAGGACAGTCACAGGAAGAAACAGCAAGTGAAGTCTCAACACTGTATATGAACACTGTAACAGGTTACCTGGCAGTTGGTCCAGCTGAGGCTCACTGGAAACAGTAGAAACATTCTTGTTCACATTAGAGCTTGTCCCTAATAGTCATTCAGAAAATGGCCACTCAACAAGATCACACATCCGCGTGATTCCCAGAACAGCAACTCTGAAATAGTTTTTCCTATAGCATATTTTCAATTAATCATGCTGAGAAGAGAAACTATTTTCACTAAGTTTATTCAGAGTCCTCCAAAGTCCCAATTTAGTCCCAGAGTCTCTGGGTGCCTCACCTTGATTACACACAGCTTTATTAATAAACAACATATTGACAGTAACTTTCTATGGTGAGGAAAGCTATTCAGACACACAAGTCTCCAAAAAACTATGAAAATCTCAGAATGACCTTACAAAAATAGCTGAATAAGCAATGTGAAAGTTGATGAAATATAACATAAAAGTATGAGGAAGCATCCTTGTGTGTAGCTCAGTGAAGTTCTAAACTCAAAAATGGCTGTGCTCAACAAAAGGAGGCAAGGTGTTTGGATGTATCTGAAGTTGGATTATAATAAGGAACAAAATAAAATGTCATTGTATTTTATGGTATTATAAATACTTTACCTCCTCTGGAATACTGTACTCAGTTCTGCTCACTGAGTCTAAAAGGGATGTTTGTAGAATCAGGCTATGTCTGTACTGCACCAGACAAAACCACAGAAGACAGCGCAGAGTACTCGCTGTCGAGCTCCACCTATTCATGTTGCCATATCTGTAGCATTAAAAGGACAACTTGTATGCAAACAGCCTACCTATACAGTCTGCACCTGGGGTACAGAAGACTGGATTAGGGACCACAGCAGCTGATTTTTCTGCCCAGCCTCAGCCAGGTAATACCACTGTGCTGGGATGTGTGGCAGTAGCCCAGGCTGTGCCCTCTGTGTTCACCACGCTGATGATAGAATGGGCTGCAGCTGAATCTCACCACATGCCCTTACTAAAGTCCAGTCTTATATTCAAACAGTGGAAAGGTGGAGAAGATTAGACTTGAGCTCGAGCTTGGACATGTGATCAACATGCAGTATTGGAACAGCCTCAAAAGCCCTGGAGAATGAAAGTCATTAGAAGGGAATGGACATAGTTACAGGCATGGAAAAACTCACATGCAGAGAAAGGCTGAAAGGATTTTTATTTATTTTCTATGAAAAAGGATGCCAATAATAGAGGACGCAATAAAAATACTCAAAATAACAAATAGCCTGTAGAAGATGCTTTCCTTTCTTACACAAGTACTACAGGACAGTGAAAAGAGAAGACAGCAGATTCAAAATGCTTAAAGGTTTATTTTCACTTGGCAATTAGTTAAACAGTCAAAATCACTGTATAGGAGCAAAAGCAAGAACAGCATTATTCAGAGGAAGAGTTAGCCTTCACCATGAAAAACTAAATGCTAAGTGTTAATGCCAAAGAGCTTAGGAAGAAGTGTAAAGGTTGAGCTTTGAGGATTAAGCTAGTCTCCAGATACCAAGAGTTAATCCACACATGATTTTCATGTGAGACACGTGAGCCCACATCTTCCTCCTGTTCATACTACCTTCTGAAGCAGATGCCACTATGGAGAGGGGACCTTGGCCTAGATTATGTTAATGATAATGATAATTGCAGTGCTTGCCTCCTAGTTTAAAATTACGTTTATTTAGAACATCGGAAAGGAGTGCTGCTTTAGTGCTAATTTAGAAAGAGAGGACAAATTGTGGTAGTTCAACATTATCAGTCCTGGAGAAAAGTGACTACAAGGAGGTTTCATCATGATTTATTATGTGTACTTGCTAAGTACTAGTATTTAGTGCTACACCAGTTCACTGTAGAGACTAGAGGTCCAATCCTTTAAACCTTTATTCGAGCAAAGAAGCTTTTTGTGCCACCAGGGAGTGATCCCACAGATGAACATTATCAAATCAGGCCAAAAAGTCTCACATAACATTTTATGTTGACCTTAACACTCAGTAGAGGGACATTTTGATGAAATGGCAAAGACCATTCTTCTCACATTGGGTTAAAAATTCCAGGAATCAGAAACTAAGCAAGAGAGAGACAACAGATGCCAGAAAGTACACTCTGGGACCATGCTGTGGCTTCCCTGCGTATGCATCCTAGGCTCTCATTAAAAAAAAAGCATAGGGAACAGCAGTGGCATGGATCTGCAATATAGTCAGGGTGTGAACCCACAAAGTGTTCTCAGGTCTCCCAGCTTAGGCAACACCGTCATCTTTCCACTAATGATCAAATCTCAAATACTAAATAGATGCTTTCAACCACGGAGGAGGCTGTAAGCCAAGACGAAGGTCACCATCCACGTGGCGTTAACAGAGCAAAATTAATTCAGTTTGATATTCTCTCATGATAGCCTTGTTTTTGAGTTAAGAAAAGAACTGACATTATTTTAAGAGAACTTCTGATCTCATTAATTTTTTTTAGTGTAATTGGAAAAGTGCTAATGAAAAGAAAAAGGCAAAAAAAAGAACAACAGATCCTCAGAGAGCTCCATGCTAGCATTTAGTTAGAAAAATTTAAATCAGTAATGAACAATTCAGGTTTGCTGCACACATCTCTACAAGATATATTAAAACATCACGCTCTACAGTCTGAATTCTTTTTCGTAACAAGGCAAATTAAAATCATGTCTGCATTCTGTTTTTTAAAGTAGAATTAACCCGAACTCTCACAGATACATGTGTTATTTGGGATTTTTCTAACAGATTATTTTCTACCATTTTCTGTATTCTTAAAATAAATTTTAAAATACTTGGTTAAATTCTGTCATGGAGAGTAGGTGTTACCATCCTAGAGCACAACTATATTATTGTGTTCTCCCTTTCTCACAGGGCAGGATAACCATTTGGCTGAACTGTGGCATCTAAACCAACTAAGTACCATTGATAGAGATGGAGTTTAAGCAGCTTTAAATCTGTGTTGTGTAAAGTTCCTGACTTTCTACTTTTAAGATTTTTCTTCCCTTTTCTTTAGTGAAGAAGAGGATACACATTCAATTTTAGTAAAATAATCTTTTGGTACATCTACAGGGACCATTTCTGATATAGAATTAAATTGTGGTGCAGGCAGAATCTTTATTACATTTACATGACCCCATAAAGATAACTGTAATAGTTCCCCATAGAGCAAAATCCTCCTTAATTTTGTTAATTATTTTCCCCCAGTTATGCTTAGCTATGTCTTCTAATTCAGTATTGATCTTGATACTGAGGTCTGTCAAATACTTAGCAATCTACTTAAATCCCCATTGGGGACAAAGGCTGGAGGGACAGATCCTAGACAGAGCTGATGCTTTAGATAATAATTCTGACCAGAAATTCTTATTTTCTGCCTGCATTTCTATTAGTACGTTAGTGAACAAATGCATATTACACTACAAAAACAAAGAAGAATTGGGTGAAAATTATTTCTGTCCAGAGCATCCGAGATTACTTCTTACAAAGTGACTCCTAAGTCTGTAACTGATGATGGAGGTGATAGACCCCACAGCCCCGCAAAAGAGACTCATAAGGGAGGAGGCCATCCCACTTTATCTGGCTTGCTTGACCCTCAGTGAGCATACATCCCTAGCAAAACAGAAATTAAGCATCTTGTATCACTGATAAGGTGATAATCTCATCTCATGCCTGGAATTCCCAGATGTATCTAAAATGTTTTTTCAAACTGCATCAGGAGTGCATTTTCAAAGCCTATTTTCTGACCACTTGCCTTGCTTTACATCAAAGGGTGGTGGTGGAGTGCACAAACTGGATTCCCTTGGGGTTAAACAACACCAGAAGATGCACTCCAATTTCTAACAAGCATTCAGCCCACGTGAGTCCAGGACGTCCCCATCCCTGAAACCCTAGTGTGGAAGTAAGTTCTTCAACACTGACTGTTTCATCCTGTACATCTGTTCTCACTTCACTGCTTGTTAATGCAAATGTATTGTTAGAGAGAAATTCTGCCATGAGGTATTCTTGGAGTTTGTTTGATAATTAGACTAAGTAGCTCTACTTAATCTCTATATTTATGTCAAAATCCAAGGGCATTCTGCCATCCACTTGCCTGTCCCACCACCCATCCTATCCATGGTATCTCCATGTGCACAGCAGCAAATATCCCAAAGAGAGATACAAACCTATCCATTTCTTTTAGATTGAGCCGTTGATATTCTGATCTGGAAATTAGATAATAGTATAAGTGAGAACATGATGCTATAAAAAAAAAAAGAAAAGTAGTTCTTTGGCCATGTATTATCAGCTAAATCAGAGGTATAAATAGAAGATGTGCATTCCTGTCATGCTGTACCAATCTAGGCTGCTTTTTGCAGGTCTTAAATCCTACAATTCAATGAGCTGTTCACACTCGTGCCTGTATATTGTTTAAACCTGTAACATCAGTAATATAGAAACTGTATTCATATAACCCTTACTTACTTTAGACTAGTCCTTCCCCACAGACGAGACAATGTATCTGTTTGACAGTGTTTATAATATATTATCTATATTATCTATATATCTATCTAATTTATTTCCCTCCTTTGTAAAAACTGTCCAGACGGAAATCTCCTCACATGCTTGAAGCTGGAATGTTTGTGGTTTTCAAAGTATGCATGTGTTGTATTAGAAGTAAAAATCCATCTACCAGCTGGCAACAGAGCAGAATTAAATATAGGACTGGTATTTCCTACACAGATTCAATTTTGCTATTTTTCATCTTCCCTTAAATGAGTGCCTCTAATATCAAAAGAGAAAAAATGGAGCAATATTCTCGAAGCAATAGTTTAGGATAGTCTGCTTCTTAACTCACATGAAGTGAATATTTGGAGGAAATAGTTATCATAGACAGTAAGTTACTGATAAGGAAGAATTACAATAGGAGGAGGCAAGTGATTAATTTATATTTTACATTAAACAAAAATATGACCTTGACATCAGCAAAAATGAAAAGCTATAGTTACTACTAATTCCTTTCTGTATTACAAATACCAAATTTGTTGTTTCGAATGAAGAGGATAATAAAGGCGTTAGAAACCTCAAGTGACAAGTATGCACTATATCTGGTAAAGAAATTACCACGGGCACAGTTTTACGTTGGGGGGTAGGTATCCAAACACTTGTGTGGTGCAAGTAAAGCCGATGGGACACCCTTCATGTGAGGTCAGCTGCAAAGCACAGCATGGGAAGGTAAGTTTACGTAAAGCATTTATAATGAAACACAAATATGAGGCAAAAATGCCATAACTGGAACACCACTTGTAGACATTGATAAGATTCCACACCTTGCTTTTATACCTCATGCAAAAATTCCTGTTAAAATCAAATATATACTTGACTACACTAAAATCTCAGTAAATACTACTTCCCACCAGGAACAGCTCCTTCTTTCTCTCTGTCCAAGAAAATTGAAATTTTACAGATGAGAACTGTAAAGCAGGTCACTTTGTCTATATCGTAAAATAATCCATTTTTTTCAGTTTCTGTAAGCAGAGTGAAGCTGCATGTGGAAAATATTCCCAAGAGAAATCTAAACATCTCTTTTTACAGGAAGTAAAGGATTTTCACCATTTCTTTTTGCTGTAAATCAGTACCCCTGCTTGCACACACATCTTGGCCTTATGTTCTGAACAATTCAGGAAGAACTTTTTACCTATAATTGCACACCAATGCAGCACTTTCCCCCTTATTTGAATTATGTAAGCAAACAGCTTCTAATACCACTTTTCTCCTCTTCATTTAAGAGAGCACCTATTGAAATCAAGAAAAATAGCAGCAGCTGAAAGTTTTAATTTAGCAAACAGGTCATTACTTAGAGGAAAAATGAGCTTCCCACACTTGAATTCTACCACTGGATCAACCACGGTCCCTATCTTTCTGACACTTAAGCATATGTAGCTACAGAAATCAGAGAGAAGACCCATGTGAATGGACTTGTACATGTACATAAGAAGGGTTGGAACATCCCTGAAGTGTGTTTTTCTGGAGTTAAGTATAACTATGAGTATCACAAAACCCCTCTTTCTAATTGATATTTATATTTTTAGGAAAATATGATTAAATTCATTACTATCAATGTGGGAACATAAACAGTGTTACTGCAGGTCTTGTTAAAGCAAAGGCAGGCCTAGATGAGAATCCTGTAATTAATTCCTTTCCCAGCTCTATTGCGACAGACTGGCCACACAGCAGATCTCGTATTCCCAAACTTCTGCCCTTGTGATGTTTTTCATGGAAAGCCATCAGAAAGCATCGGCTGATTACTCCACAAAGTGCTGCCTTTGATGCAATTTTACCTGGCATTGGACAATGAATTCCTGTTTTCTAATGCATCTCTGCAGCCAATTTGGTTTAGCTGTATTGAACAGTTTGTTGTTTCATTTGTAAGAAGAGGGTAACAACATTTACTTACAACTTGTACTTACCTTTTCAGCCTTCCCTGCAGCTTAAATTACACTTAGTCAGAGGAATGATCCAGAATGTAGCTACTTCTGTTTTTAAAAAGTGGGATGATGAAGGGATGATATTACCATCTTTGAGTGCATAAAAGAAGCAGTGCCAAAGGACATCACTTATGAGCATCGACAAAATTCCATAGGGATTTTTGGAGAGTTTTTTTAGTTCCATGGAAATCTGCAGTGATTTTATTGCGTATTAGTACTCAGCAGTATTCTTTTCACATACCACTTGAAAATTCAAAAAATGGCCATGGGAATGATAATATATGGTTTTGATCACAGACTCTTGCTCATGGAGGTTTACTTCTAAAATCTTTGGTACAAGGAAAGCTTGAAGATGTAGGAGAGGCATTAAAAGAAGGAACACGGGATGTGTGCAAACAGACAGACTTCTGCCAAAGGATGGCATGTCCGTGTAGGCAGGAGGGGAGGTTTTGGACTTGTACTACTTACTCATTTCATGGTTTCTAGTGCAGGAAAACTTACAGAGTTAGTTATACCATCACCTCCAAGAATTGGTTATTTGGGTTATTAGTACTCTAGGTGACAGGACGAAATCATGTTCAAGGAAATAATGCAAAAAACAGTCCAGTATTTATTTTCTGTCTAGAATAGTTTTTAAGATCATCACACTTGATTGTAATCAAGACAATTTACGGCAGCTTTTTCCAGTTTATGGGCTCACTCTATAACTTTCCCATTTCTGTATGAACATCACACTTTTCATTGGTACTGTATACACAAACCAGACACAAAAATCTCTGAAAGTCTATACATGTACATAGATGCTAAGCATGGAATAATCCGCTTGCTTTTATTCACGGAGTCTAAACAACTGGGATTTTTTTCAATTAAACATTTTAAAATCCCTCAAATAAAAATAAAATAAGTAAAAGGTTATCCTCTTTTCCAAAGTAACTCCTTAAAATCCATTTCCAAATTTAGAATTTATCATTCTTAAGAATTACACTGAATTGTTGGAAAATTATAAATAATGGGAGGGTTTTTTTGCTTTATTTAGGACTGGTATATATCCATATATGGTATCTACCCATTATTCTAGGACAGAAATATTCTGTAACTGGAATGCAAGAATTCTGCAGTATTATCGGAATTCCTCAGAAATGCTGAATAAAAGGGGGAAACATCAACTTGCCATATTATCAGACGAGATTATGCTGCCAGCTCCCTAAAAAGGACTCGATATTATGGGAATCCAGACATACAAGCAAATTCAATCATGCTACTGTGCCCACATTTAAATAAAAAGTTATGACCTTTTTGGTTTTGCTGTCACCAAGATGCTGGCAGCCTTTTAGACTTCTTTAAGCTCAAAGGCATAACTCTGCAATATTCAGGAATTTAGCACAATATTTACACTTAGTAAGTATTAAATAAATTAATACATATGCTAATAAATATTTCAGTTATTTCTTCCTAAAATATCTCTAAAGGCATCTAGAAGCTGAGTAATTGAAATATATGTTTTAGGGAAAAGCGATACCAAAGTAGCTAGTCTAGATTATTCCAGATACATTTTGGGAGGAGTGTTTTAGCAGCTGCTGAAGTTAATGGCTCACCTCCAGCTTGGTCTCCCCTAGAAGTGAGTGCCAAAGAATAAACGTGGAGGCTGCTCCCTCTGTATTTTCCCTAAGTCCCCAGGTGTTTGATGCAGTTAAAAACCTAAATCAGACTCTGGGTTTGTCTGCTTTGGACAGAAGGAAGCTGATGGGTGACCTCATTGCGCTCTGCAGCTTCCTGAAGAGGGGAAGTGGAGAGGGAGATGCTGATCCCTTCTCCCTGGTGCCCAGAGATAGGATATGTGGGAATGGTTCACAGCTGCACCAGGAGAGGCTTAGACTGGACATTTCTTTACCAAGAGGGTGGTCAAACCCTGCAACAGGCTTCATAGAGAGGCGGGCAATGAAAGGGCACTTGGACAACACCCTTAATAACATGCTTTAACTTCTGGTCAGCCCTGAAGTGATCAGGCAGTTGGACTAGATGATCAGTGTAGGTCCCTTCCAATGGAAAATATTCTATTCTATTCTATTAGATTCTATTCTAAACTGAAAGGCAACCATCCATATGGGAGGTGGAATTCACAATTTGGCAGAGTCTCAGGATTTAAATACGTGAAAAGTGAAAGTTTTAGAAGCTGTCTGTCTTTTTTTCCCTTGTTCTGGACACTCTGTAAGTCCAATTCCACTGAGGAAAAGCATGCACATTCTTGAGTGCATGACATTTGAAAACAGTACAAGAGTAAAGGCAATAATGTCTTTCCCAAGAATCAGGAAGTAATAGTCTGATTCATTTTCCTAGTGGGATAAGTGACAGAAATTTCACTGAATTCTGTAGGTGCAGGTTTGTTTGCTCTGGCTTGTTTGCTGTTTTACATTTTCCTTGGTGGCTTGATTCTGATCCTACCTGAGATATGAGATGTTTATCTTCACTGAAACTCTTGACAAAACTTCCCTGTCTTCTATCAGTTCAGACCTCCCTTTGGGAGTAGTTACAATGATTTTAGTAGAGTTACATCAAAGTAAGGGAAAATCAGAATTGGGATGTTAACATCTGAAGTTATACCTGATGAGCAAGTGGCACTTAAGATGTATGAGTGTTGCATTCAAAAGTCTGCCAGAAAGTGGAAAAATACTTTTGGTCAGTTTGTACGCAGGCGAAAGTGAAGCGACTGCATGGATTTGGTGATGTGCCACATTAGCTGGTGAATAATGTTGTTCCTCACCTTTCAGGAACCAGGAATTATTCACTTTTAGATACAAATAACATAGTGACAGAGTACATTTTTGAAGGATATATTTTCCATTCAATGTCTGTCACATTTTATGCAGCGTGAAATCTGTGTAAACACTTGATGTTCTCTATTGCTCACTGTATCTCTTCATGTTAGTACACTACACATTCTGGGTATGAAAGAGACTTTCTCCAGGAATTATGTATCAATTCCAGCATCAGTTAAAACAGCTTTTATGTTAAATAACCTTTATTTTATAATTTTGTTTATAGAGAATAAGTTTTATTACACTTACTTATATTTTTATTTATCTTTTAAATAAAATTGCAGTTACTTTAAAGCAAAAAAAAAGAAACTGTCAAATATTAAAGTTTGATAAAAAAACTCTAGAGCCCACCTTGTCACAGAAATTCATCAAACCCAAATTACTGTTACAGGTACTGTTACTAATTTCTACATCTGTACAAATTTAATAAAATAATCTGAACTTTGAATACCAGGAAGATTATGAATAAAAACGTGGCTTGAGCAAATAAAAGATCCAAGGACAAGAATAATCCTTAATAAATAATAGATGTGAGCTTTTGTTAGAGTGTCAGATTCTTGTAAAATATACTGGGAAATTTTACTGGGAAATATCAAGAAAGACATATGCTTCCTACTAATTAAATGATACAGTGTTAAGCAAAAATTAAAAAATAAATTTGTTGGAGTCTTATAAAGATGGATACGGTTATGTTAAAGAACAATTAGTGGTTTATTAGTGACCACTGGAATTGTATTTATTTAACTAGTTTGTTGTTCTTGTGTGGAGATATTTTTTTTCTGTTTGTTGGTTGAGTTTTTAATTTTCGCTAGTTCCAAATAGCTTGATCCTATTTGTGCGGTGGTGACTGAGGTTATTGTAACAGGTTTTTACTTATTGTAAGTAGGAGCTGAGCTGGAACTGAAAGTGTACTCACTGATTGATTGCCTGTCTGCAGGCAGTGGACAGAATCTGTGTTTCTTTTCAAGTTCAGAAAGATTCACAAAACAAATTTAAAAGGTCTAATTTTTCCAATTAACACTGTAGAAGAAGGCTCTGCTTTTACTGAATTAATTAAAATACTGTAATGATCCAGTTTTAGATGAGGTCACTTAACGTCAAATTCTGATCTTGCTTTTATTGGTGCAAATCTAAACACATTTCATTTATGTCCATAGTCTCTTCATTCAGAGAAGGTGAGCTCAGAAGCAGAAACATAGGAAGTAAAGGCAAAACAAATACATCATTGGAAGGTACAGTATAAAGTATATCTTTAATTCTAAATACTGTATTTCATGAAAACTTGTATTTGTTTCTAGTTTCTTCTAATTGCTTCTGCTGTAACATGTACTACTTTATATAACAACTTTGCACATGTCATGGGCCTAATTCTAATGCCACAGACACCTAAAATGGGAGTGCAAAATAAGGCTTTGGATGCATGGAATTCAGCACATCCAAAATGAAGATAGCAAAAAAAACCTATTAAAACTCCAGCCTAAGATTTAGTCTTACTTTAACCTGAACAATGCTATAGAAAAAAAACCTCCAGATTAACTGCTCTCTGTTAGTATTAAACATGGTGGTTTTAATTCAGCCTGGTTAAGAGATGCTAGATATCTCTTTAGAGGGAAATTAATTCAGTGCACAACAGCAATTCCTAGAATTCTATGAAATAGATATAGGAAAAAATAGATACAGGAAAAATACTGCTAAAGGAAGCATGGGGGAAATCTGTATTTAAAAACTGCGTAATGACCGTGCATGAAAACAGTTTCAAATCTGGCTTTGTTTTTAATTTGGGATCAATTGCTTGAAATAATTTTCCTTTTACATTTCACTTCAGTCAAATTTTACATTTAAAATAAAAGAAGGAACAAAATCCCCCAGTAATATAACCTAACCCAAGAATATTCTATTAAGGAATATAACCTAACTGCTAAATTAAGTGAAAATCCCAGCTTCAGCGGAACCGCTGATAGGCTGGACCAGTGATTTCTATATTCAAGTCAAAATTCTCTGAAATGTTTTAGAGCCATTGACTTAACACTACTAAGCAAGGACAGTTGGATTTCTGGCTTCTTTTACTTAAAAGAAAACAGTAAAAAAACCTGAAACCTTAAAGTAATAGCTTGATGTTTCACTGTAGGATGCTAGCCTTGAAATCTATAGAATTTATTCAGATGTTATACTAAACCAATTCTGAGCAACTAAAGCAAATTGCAATATATGTTGCTACAATCTGCTTAAGTAGCTTTTATGCTGGCTGTTGTATTGGGATAGCAAGCCTCTAAAGGAGGTGAAAGTCTGCTTTTACATGCAAGTGCATAGCTCCTATTGAAGCCAAGTCAGCCCCTGAGATCAATATAGATGTAAAACTGCTGATTCTTAACAATGGAATGGATTAGTGGCAAGGTAATCCAAGGATTACACAAACCCAGCAGTTGAAAGTAGTCCTCAAGAAAGGACATAGTTAGAAGTGGGTCATCTTCGGAGTGTGTTTTTTACATCTCGACAAAAAAAAAAAAAAGAAAAGAGGAAAGCAACATTCTATATCAAGGGGAATTTTAGCTTTTTCAGTTATTTTTAAAACACTGTGAAGTCTGTTCTTCTATCACTATTTGATTTACTACTGTCTCTAAAAGCCCCTGGCATAACGTCCCCTGTTGTGATCAGCGCTGTACAAGCACAGAGCCAAGAGGCAGCCTCTGACCCAAAGCATAGACTTCAAGCATATGACACAGGACGACAACTCTGTATGGATGGAGTCGAGGAGATGTAGCGAGCCACAAAGACTGACTGATGTCTTTCTGGGCTGGAAGGGGCTAGCACGTCAGACTCCTAAACACCGTCCAGTTTTCCTGGCAGTAAAGAGACACTGAGGGGATATGGTACAGTTGGAGAAAGCTTTGCAGATGCCAGGGGCACACAGGGAAGCCCAAGAGAGCACATAGATGCTTCCTTTAAAATCTAAGAAGTGACTAATGAAAACTGGCACCACAGGCTATTCAGGGAAATATCTTTGTCTCAGTGCAAAGATGAGAGCTAAGATAACAATAGCTCACTGAAAGACCTTGAGGATGAAGGAATAGCTCAGGTTCCTTATAAGAAGGAAGAGGCAGTCATGGCACAGTTGAAAGAGCAGAAGTGAAGGGAAAGTTACAGCAACCTTCTAGGTGACCTAAGGAATAAAAATTGTCCGAGCAACTTGAGAAGATTAAGTCACATTTTAGAAGTGTTTCCCTCCCACCCTCATCTCCTTTTGGACAGTCTTACTCCTGACCAATCAATAATGCTGCAGGAGGTGACACAGCAATGAATTAAGCCAGAAGGTTTATTCACCTCCTCCCTTGCAAGGTGCTCAGGCATTGGCATAATATCCCCTCTCCAGATCTTAAGGAAGGAAAGCAGTACCCAAACCCATCAACTTTTTTTTTTCTCTGGAAGTCTCCTTGTGCAATTGCTACAAGGCATCTCTCTGTACATTAGCTGCCTGTTACACTATTATGGCAAGAAGAAATCTTCTAGGTGGCATCAGCTCAAAGCAAATATCCACTGACATTTTCGAAAAGTATGAGAAAGACTAGTGTGCATGTGTGTATGTGTGGAGAGTGTGTAGGTCTGGGTGTACATAGATGGCACGCAATGGTGGCTGAACCCCGGTGCCTATAGATTCATTCTTACAATACCTGCTCTACCTGCATATGAACAATCCAAGGAAGCTGGAACATCAACAGAAAGAAAAAATGGACTGTCCTTCTTGTAACTTGTCCTTCTCCACTAGTGTAGCGGTAAGTCAGAGGTCTGCAGAGGACCTCTTGCATCTTGTCTCTGTTCCTGGGGGATTTCTATAGGAGGGAGAGGCCCATGCCTTCAGAGAAAACAAAGCTGGTAATGATGATGAAGAATATCTAATCAATCATTTTACCAGTTAGGACAAATTTGCAGATAAAAAGTACCACAAGACTGAATGGCTTACTTTAGCCTTGTACTTACTTCCAATCCCCTCTCTTACTAGGTGTTGAGTACCTGCTTGGAAACTCTTCTCAGCTTTTTCCACTTGTCTAGAATAGCACTGGGCCTTTGTTTACTCCCCATTCATGTTTCCAACTCCCTTTTATTGCTACAGCCGAAGGTAAAGGATACATCACCTGAGAAGACACCACCGTGTTGGAGAAACAAACGACAGGCATCATCCAAATAACCCATGGGAAGTCTCAGGTCAGGCCTGGTACCTCTGTTTAACCATAAGCCTGTATGTTTTCTACTCAAGGCCTTTTATACTAACAGCACTCCAGTGTCCTGTGCAACCTCTACTCATCGGGACAGACCTGGTGTGATTTCCTCACAGGAAATTTTGATTTGCCAGTAGGAGCTGAATCCTGGCTGAGACAGAGTGTTGTCCAGCTCTGTTGCACAGGTGCAGTGCAAAGAAAAAGGCCAAGTTTGTGCTGCATGCTGTGTTTTTCAGAGCATGGAGAAACAGCACATGGATGACACATGGCTGAGGTTAAACATTTTTAGTATCTGTAGTAGTTTAGTGTCTTGATTCTTCTAGCTGAACATTTCTGTTTGCCAAGAGGAGCAGACTAAAGTAAACTGGACAATTTAGGTGAAGCTGGCAGTTTGCCTGACCCAGCATTACACAAAACATGCCGTTGGGCTGTACAGTGAATAATTTATTTTACTTTTTTCCTTGAGGCCTAGATGCTAACTAAGGTTAGGTAACAATTGAAAAAGGACCTGGGGATGGAAGGGTGATTAATTTCTATCATGTGTTCCGTGTTGAGAAGCAGATCTCTGCCAGGTTGATGGCAGCCTTCTTACTTTTCAGACCTAAATGCAGAAAAAAAAAAAAAAAGACCATACTTATTTTCATTTATGTGCATCTATATATTTGCCGTGGGAAAAAGGGACATGAACGTGAGGCTTATCAGATACGGCCCCTTGAGAACCCTGCTTGGGAAGGAAGGATTTATCTACGGGTTCAACACCGCACCCCCGGCCCTGCCAGCCCCACACGGCAGGTGGGGTGCCCCAGAACAGGGTCCCTCCTCCTCTTTCTCCTCCTCCTCCCCAGGTTTCTAATTCATCCTGGGCATCCAGTAACCCTGCGAAGGGAGACAATAGCAGCGCGTGTCCGCACTGATGGGTAAATTCAATTTGACGAAATAAATAAATAAAATCAACTGTCATTAGCTTCCATTTTATTTAGGGGAAGGGGTCAAACAGAAAAAAAAAAAACGAGCGCTAATTGGAAACGGATACCGGAACGACCTAATGATGTCGGATTGCAGAGGGTTTTTTAATGCGTTAATACGATTCATTATTTCCAAAACCGACTCCAGTGAGCCCGAGATATTACCCCACAGAACGCATTTCGCTAACCCAAGCAGCCCGGCTGGCAGCGGCGGCGGGGCCCGG
>JAAGAY010148005.1:42987-52987 GCA_011801015.1 Ardeotis arabs
AAGGGGTAGTCGCAGGGAGGGGATGCTGATAAGTGTGCACTTGGTTAAATTAAATTGCCAAAGCTTCTCCTTTCAGTAAAAGTGTTTGATCTATTGCGCTGTCAATTTAAAGTGTTTAAAGAGAAACAAAAGCATAGATTTTAAGATGCTGGCCCAGCACCCATTCATCATGCATCAGGGACTCTACGCCTCGCGTTTGGCTGTAGTTAACGACTCCGCTCTCCCACGCGGGAACTCGCGGCCAGCGGGGCCGGGAGGGCCGGGAGGGGCCGTTTCCAGCCCTGCCAACAGGCGGGGATAGCGGTCGGACATCCTGGCTTTATCGTCCTCCTGGACCACCGCCGGGGAGAGGCAGCGCGCTGGGTGACAACGGTGGGAGAAGCCCTTCTTCCCGCTGCTTTTTTTTTCTCTTTTCCTTCTGGCAAGGCTTTGGGAAGGTCCCCCTATGGAAGACTGCCCTCTCCCCGGCTGGGCATCTCCTTCACCCCTGTTTTCCAGATCCTGGGCTGCACAGGCTGAGAAAAGCTGCAGAGGCTGAACAGGGGATGTAATATATTCCCCTGAAGAGTTTTACACACTCTGGCTCCCGACTGTAACTTCGGTTGGTTAGCACTTTCCCCATTAACATGGACGTGTATAATGTGAAGATGTAACAGACTCTAAATGCTTAAGTGCTTTGTTTCACAGCAGATTTTCAGTAAAGGTCAAAATAAATTCATCTCCCTTCACGCAGCATTTGTGTTTGGCTTCCTGAGCCATTTGCACAGGGCTTGGGGTGGAATTGCCATCAAATAATGAAATGTACCTGGGGGTGGACATGGGAACCAACTTCCCACAGCTTTGTTCTGTGATAATGCTACCTACGTCACACGTTTCTATTTGACATCTATTTCATGTCACTCTAGTCAAACTCTTCCACGCCTCCACTCATCGGTGCTTGTGAGGGTGGAGGATTGTCGGAGGTAACAGTCCTGGTTTGGAATGAACTGGACTGGACCAGTCATGGAATCACAGAACAGCCTGGGTTGGAAGGGACCTTTAAAGGTCATCTAGTCCACCTCCACTGCAAGGAACGGGGACATTTCCAACTAAATCAGGTTGCTCAGAGCCCTGTCCAACTTAGCCTTGAATGTTTCCAGGGATGGGGCATCAGTCTACTCTGATCTACTGTGGATATTCTGACACGCCAAGCCATATTCTAGACTTAGAGTTCAACTTGTTTTCCCTTCCTCTAGATTTCATTTAGCCCTTTCATCTTCTCCCTTGGCATTTCTTCCTCTTTTCACTTCTTCTTCATAGTTCTTCCACCTTCTTCCTTCCGTACCACCATCTCATGTTTTATTCTTCTCCAGAAATTTCTCTTTTCCAGTGAAAAACTCATGTACGTTCTCTGGCTGAACCTATGTTGCTTGAAGATCAAGTAATAAATCCAGCTGACTCCCAGAGAGCAGAAGAAATGTACCAGCAAGAATCTTTGGACAAACAGGAAACTGTGGACAGATTACCGATTTTACCCAAAGGCAAACTAGTTGACACCAAAGTCCTGAACCTATGCTATGCTTGCACCCAACACCAGTCAGTTTTGGATAAATGAGGAAAAAGATGAGACGTCAAGAATGATGCTGGTTGCAGGATGCATTAAGGACACATAAGGCTTTAACCACATTTATTTTCAAAGGAAAGTAATACCCATACCAACCATAAGGAAAATATTTGGAAGAATATCATGATGCAGGTCTCCAATTAACTTTCTAGGAAATGCATTTCTTAAAATAAATCCTTAGATACCACAGGTGCCCTGGGCTTCAGGGTGAGCCTTGAGACAGTGCTGCACAGGTGACCCTGGGATGCTAAAGACTCATTTGTGTGTTCTTAGCTTCTGCCTCAACGCAATTCTTCAAGCACCTACAGGTTTCTGGGTTTAACATGTATAAATGATTGAAATGGTTCAGACATGAAAAGCTCACTTCCCACAGCCCGCATGGCTAGGTACATGTCTATGTCCTTGCTGGAGCAGGGCCCTAGCTTTCAGAAAGCCCCTTCTAGAATAGCAGAGAGAAGCCTGAGAAGCAATACATAAAAAAAAAAAAAAAAAAAAAAAAAAAAAAAAAAGGACTATATCAGTTATAGCTGAGGAAGAGAGTCTAAAATCAGTAAAAGGTGCTTCCTCTTCCATGACATTTTTATTTCTAAGCTTTTAAAATATCATCATGTGGCTGCTGTATCATCTTCTGTTATTTATGTAACCACAGTTACAGAGAACTATTAACAAGTAAACTCTTGTGCAGATTATCAAGCAGGTAAAGCTCATAGGAGCGATATAAATGTTTAGGAGGAAGTGTTATACTGCTGAAATTCACCATCTAAAGTTATAGGCTTCTTCACCTTAAACAACATAGAAATATGAACCCCATGTACACACGTATACAGCCGTTTGGCACTCAAACTTGAGAGCTGTTGCTGGATTTATTTTTGCTCTGACACCACCCCTCAGGGCTAAGCTGGGCTCCAGGGGTGTTGTGCGTGGAAGCAAGGACAGGGTGCGACGTGGGGGTGTGCGACACAGACACGCTGATACGGTGGAATCTTCCCCAAAGGCATTCTTCAGCTAGGAGTCAAATTTGGAAACAGAGGATGGGAGACACAAAAAGGAAGAAAAGCATTTCCCTGATGGGTTGAACAAATCACTTATTTAAACACTCCATATTATTTCTCATGGGAAAACTCAGTGTGTTCTGGTAGTACGGAGCTACTGGTGCAAGAGGCAATGTGAGTAGTAAATACACTAGCAGGATTAGGTTCCTAGCAGACAACTACCATATAATGTGATTGTAACGCTCAAATTTTAACAAAGATTCAGACAAAGCAAATAAGCAAAAAGGCCAAGAAAGATTCAACTATTCTTTATCCAAAAGAAAGCAACCCCTCCAACCAGTTTTCTCTTCCACCTCATCTGCGTAAAGCTGCAATTAAAAAGGGCAAAGGTATTATGAATGGCACAGGCATTGAGCTCAACATTCACATTTTAACAAATCCACATTATGAGGCCAGTAACAAACATCTGAAGGAAAAATCTCCTTTGAATAGATACACGCTTCATCTGTAAGAGAAGCCTTTTCTCTTTCCAGCGCTATGAAGCACCGCTTCCTGTGACACCAAAATTGAAGCTAAACTGCATTTCTGAGTGAAAATAAGCACTTCTCTGTCATGGGTAAAAATTAGTGTGTCTCCTTCAAACTAAAGCTCTTACTCTTGTATGCAAATATATCTTTATCTGAGATTTCAACATAGATCTGTTAAAACAAATAAAAAATGGGTTCAATAAGAAAATAAGCACCCACACCAAATCTCTTCCATCCATACTCTTCCTAATCAGAAAGCCACAAAGATGCTTTCTGTGTTCATCTAGTTAGAACTTGCTGAAATTTTGTATGATGCTCACAATTGACAATGCACCTTCACATTTTAGGTATTAAGGTTCACATTCCCAGCTGAGACTGTTTGAAAATACCATGTGACATATGTTAGCCTTAGTGTGACTGAGGTTATGAAAGACTGCACCGTTCGAAACCGTGGCTTCTCATGCAACTTCTCTCTATAGCTACAAAAACCAGGGAAGCTCCATCTTCCCATTCTGATTGTGAACGGTGGAAACGAGCTGGCTGCTAGGACAAGTCTTCCTGGGTGTCTCTGAAAAAGTTACTGTGCAGCAGTATCTGCTCAAGGATAAACTTTTGCTAAAATGAAATATTGAAAAGCAATGACCACCGGGTATAAGGATTTATTTTCAGCGAGCATATGCCACATCTGATTAAATCAACAAATGGGGTAGAAAAAGATGAGGACAGGTAAATGAAGGTGTTGGAAACCAAAAGGAGACTGGGGTTTTTGACAGAAGAGGACAGAAAACTATAAAAGAAGCCCCACAAATGGATGGAGTGAGGGATGAAGCAAACTGGTGGAATCAGTAGCTATTTTGCATGGTCCTGCAAAATTAATCCAAATTCCATTTGATGGACTAATATGTTGCAGTACTTTTGTGCTGCTCAGAGTGGCTCCATGCACTCATACAAAAAGGTGAATCTGGTTATAACACATGACATAAAATATTTAGGTTGGACATAATATATCTTCAAATCAGAAAAAATACACAGCAAAGTTTTCTCTCAGATTTTCTCCTTAGTGTCCATGTAGCACATTTGTAGTAATCTCCTCCTCCACACACATAGGCATACTTCATCTCAGCTTGAAAAATTATGTTAAACTTGAGCTATAGATAAGATTATCTGTTTGTAGGGAATGTGACTGATGTTGTAACTGTCAGAAAAAAAACCCCATGTTTTTAAAAATCCTGGTAGTTCAGAATCAGGTTGAAATTGAGGAAAAAATGTAAGGCTAAATATATTAAACTTTGAAAATACATTCACAACATTCACTTATTTACCTTTACCTTTCCCATGACAGGAGAAAAGAAGAAAAATATTCAATATGCCTCCAAAACACTCACTTAACATCAGAATATTGTGTGGGTTCACAGTAGGATAAAATAAAATTGTCATAGACAGTTACAATTCTCATTCAGTGCGGTATTGCCCTCTCAAGTTTTGCCAGATAACTATTGCATTAACAATCCTAAGACTCTGTTCTTTCTGCTGTTTAATAATACTGAACAGCTTTTGTTTCTTACCAAAAGTCATAAAGATAAACATCACTAATCTCAATTTCCAGTGGAACTGAAATAAGGTTCAAGTAAGACTGTCTTGCAAATACATGATGGGCTCAAGGAGATGTTAGAGCCTCTGGGTCCTCTTGCCACCTGTCTGCAGCTTGTTTGAAACGATCTTGTTATTCCTTGCTGAAGGACACATCTCTGCCTAAGCCTTAGCCCCTGTGAGCGCCCCAGGCATTACCCAGGATATCTTCACTGGATGTTTCTTGTGAGCTGAAAGAGGATTATCTGGAGAACTCCACAACCCACACCTACTTAGGAGTCCCAAGAGCCTGCAGAAGTGAGGAAGGAACAAACGGGCCTTCACCAAGTTGCAGCAGTCTAGTTGTAGGCTTGTAACACGAGGATCTGTGCCTGCAGAAATAAACCTCCTGTAGCAGGTGTTAGCCAGGAGCAAGCTTAGGAAGATGTGAGACACTCTAAGATGCAGAAGTCTTTTGCAATTGGTCACAAAAGGCAGAATGACAGTCTTCTGAAAATCACAAGCACCCCTTCAAATGTATCCATCCAGGAGCTGTGTTTACCAGTCTCTTACTTGTCCCAGAGAAATTAAACCTGTCTGACCAGACCCCAGGAGCAAGTACCACACACATGGGTGTCCCTTGCCTTTGCTCTCCAACCTTTCTCCAGACTACCGTAGGTAGCAGCATATGGGAAACAGCTGTAGTTCCAGAGATTTCCCATCTTGTCGTTCTTAGCACTGAAAACAAGCTCTGTTGGATGCAAAAGAAACTAAGGGATGATTGTTCAGATTTGCTTTTTAGGGGAAGAAGGAATAAGGGAACTTGGCTGTATTTTCCACTCAGCTCCCTCCGTGTCTTTCTTTGGCTAATGAAGAGGTGGAGCCCTCAACATCCCAGTGGGGTGAGGACTGTGGAAAGCATGTCTTCTCGCTTTTTGGCAGGGCAGGCTGCTGCCATAGGAAGGTAAAGGAAAGCAAGCAATACCCGGGCTGGCTCTCCAGAGCTGTGCACCGGGGAGTTAGAGTGCACCTCTCCTGATTTCCAGTGCCACGACTGGGCAATGTACTGCCTTTGTCCATTTGATGTAGAAAATAAAAGGTGATACAGGAGCAGAGGAGTATTTTCCTCACTGAAGTTTTTGGCCACAAATATTTGTATCTACAATCTACTGGCCTAAATGAACTCTCTCACTCGGTTTCTTCTCCTGACACCTAAGTGGTGGCAGCTCCAGCCACCTTCATTTGCACTTTGGGTGGCTCTTTCCCGGGAACAAAATTAATGGAAACTGCTCGATGCTCAGCACTTCTGAAAAATGAGGCTTAACTGTGGACACTGCAGCCGAACTTTATTAGACTACTCTTTTGAATGTATTAGTGCTGGATTTTATTCAGATTTATTAGGACGATGACAAAAATATCTGTGGTACGGAAAGAAAAAAAAAAAAGAGCCCCATCACTCAATTGGCTTGATTCATTTTCATGTAGTATCTCTTCCAGTCCATCTGCTGAAAGGGGAAGCCAAAATGTTTTAGAATTATGTTTTCACAGGGAATTCTCTGTTAATTAGTTATTTCTCTCTGCCATGTGTAGCAACTGGTGAAATCAGCTACTGTAATTTCATGAAAGGCAATATTGGACTGTTTGTTTGTATCAGCATGAGCACTTTCTTACACACAGCACTTTAGTGGAATACAAGTGGTCCAAATAGCTTTTTATTTTAATATAATGAGGACACACAGCTACTGTAGCATCGCAATTTCTTATTTCCTTGTGTCTAAAAATGTGGTCTTAGGCTAAATGCAGCAGAAAGATTTTATGGACTCAGATTCATTTTTACATACATTTTTTATGCATTTTTACAGAGTAGAGCTTAGCTTACTGAAGTTACTTCTAGGATTTATTTATTTTTCTAGAATAAAATAGTCTGCTCTACCATTGTATTTAATAGGCCAAAGTTACACATCTTCTAGTGTCATTTGCTGCTTGCAGTTCATTTAACGAGGACATGGCACTACCATGCCGTGGAAAAGTGTGTTTTGTAATTGCGAATGAAGTATTTCAAACTTCTTAACTTTTAATACCACAGAATACCCTGGGTAGCTAAAGACTGGCTTGTTTCCAGAGAGCTTTATTGTAGAGGAAAAACATGGAATACCATTTTCTATACTTCTCATGTTTGTTTGGCTTTTTGTGTTTTTTTTTTTTTTTTTTTGCAAACACTACTCTGTCCTTAGGTACTGCTTTCCATCCACAGGTCCCAGTGTGAGTCTTAAAATGGGTGCTTCATTGGCTTCCTCTTTTACCACGGATAACATCCAAAAGGAAAGCAGGGACAAGCTGTAGGTGGAGTCCATGCCTACTGACTGCCAGCAACCTGTACTAACCACAGGATAACTAACCACTGCCTTCTCCCACAGTTAGATCTTCTCCCTTCATGCTTTGTTGACCTCACTGTAATGAGGAAAATGCACCACTGCCTGAGATTAAGCTGTCGCTGAAACTCGTATGCTTGGCATAAAAGAAGCGAGAGGATGAATCAAAAGACTAACAATTTGAAGACACTTGTAAGGGCAGCATTAAGAGCATCGTTGCCTCTGTATTTGACTTCTCACTTAGAGAAAAGGAGAAATAAAAACCTCAACAAACAACACACTTTTTCAAGACTAGAGAGAGAACATGAGAGGTTCTTACTTCTGGTACCCCCTTCTGGGGAGATAAAAGGTAACAAGCTGATACTACCTCTAAGACCCTTAACTTGTTGGTTTTAATGACTCCATTCTGGACCCTGTCATGTGAAGAAGCCAATATATCCTCCTAGGTCTACTGGTGAACACATAGGATGAAAAATTAGTTATAACAGAACAGGAATCAACAGAATTGAAAACAACGGACTAATGGTGCATAGCACAATTTGTGCAACTAGTGATTACTTTGGAAAGAAAAGGTATTAGAGGTTCAACATAAAAGGGATCTAAATACACCACTTTCATTGCTTTCAAAATGTCTTCTGTAAGTCTTTACAAAGATGGACTTAAGATGTTAGATTAATTTAAAAAAATCAGTTTAAACCATGTGGATAACATTTCAAATAGTGTTTTAAGTTGGTATGAGATGTGTGGAAGGAAAAATGAAATTAAATGTAGTATTTCCCCTCAGGCTGATAGAGAGAACACTGACCTTCGCATCTGACAGTGGTGGCATTTGACATTCTTCATTTAGCATGTCCAAAACCAACAGCAAGCCCGACATGATGAAGAAAATTTCTCAATGTTTCTCAGAGGAAAATGCTAGGACTTAATAAAAACCCAACAGGATGGAACACGCTAACACAGGGATGGAGAAGTCAAGAGCGTGAAGAAATACAGGGCAGAAGCATGGAGCTTTAAAAATAGTTCCTTTTAGTGTTTTAGGAGTCGTCTTCTTTCTGCATCTTGTTTTAAGATACCTAGTGTCCCAGTCTGGTGAGAGTCATCTTGTACAAACCCAAACTCCCTGTCTGTGGCCATAAATCACAGAGTTAAAAAAATTCTGGTGCAATGTATGTGAATTAGATCTCTAATTAGCTGATATATGTATGTGTGTGGAATCAGTGAGGCAGACTTCCTAAAGAAATCATTTTAATTATGGGCCTCTGCAACACTCTGAGTGTCAAACAGCAGCTGAGATAATGGAGGTGTGAGAAGCAGTTTACAGTGATTGTGTTGGGCTTGTCCTCTCACATTTCTCCTTTTTCCTCTCTCTTAATGTTTACTGAAGATACTTCTGCCTGATTGCACCTTAGAATTATCAGAAGACTCACAACTGTTTTTGCTGCCATTGCTGGATGACTTGTTTGAAGTCTGTGTCTAGCAAGACATAATATTGTGAGTCCTTGGATGTTAACTGGAAGAGTAGCATCAAACAAACCTTGCCTTGCTGTAACATGTCACTGCAGTTAAATGTGAGCAAGTGCAAACAGTAAACAGACTAAAAAAAAAAAAGTACAATGCCCGCTGTTTGTAAATTGCTAAACTTTCACTCTTCTCTGTTTTGTGACTTTATTCTTTCACTAATTTTTACTGTATTTACTGTGTAAGGTAAGAGCTGGATCTCTAAAGCAGGAAAGGAGAAGAACATATTTAAAAAAAAAAAGTTTTAAAACTTCTTTAAATGTCAAGAAGAAATTAACTAAAGGTATAGACGAAATATCTTCTCTGCCGATGATATTCTCTCCATATTGGCCCTCTATAGTGACAGGACTATGCAGTGCTTTTTGAGACTTATGTCCTGCTCCTGAAAAGCAGAGCTACATAAATCAGCTGAATTTAATTTCTTGTACTGATCACAGAACATCCACTAACAGGTCACAGTTTTGTCCAAGTTAGAAGGTAAATAGTTACCTGAGATCATGTCGGTAGAGCTTTCTCAAGAGCTACCTGGTTGAGTGCCACTAGTCTGTGGATATTCACTATTCATACCATGTTGTGTAGCTATGGTGGGTTTAACCAGTTGCACTGGGCTGGGTTTCCTCCTGATTAGGTGAGCATGTAGGTGCTTCTGATGTGATTACTCCCATGTGTAAATTTAAAAATTTGTCTCTGTGAATACTTACCAGGCAACTGCTAATTTCTTTTCATGAAAATTCATGTAAGTAAAATTGAATTACATAAATGATTTAGAAATGCCAAACACATCATTTAAAAATACAAGAGAGTGTTCAAAGGCTCCCCTTACTCATCCATCAGTCTAGCAAAGATGAGAGGAGGTGGCTGAATTTTGTACCAGTATTAGCAAAAGATATAATCTAAAATCTTTGAGTAAATCCTTTAACAAGCATTTTTATTTGAACTTAATTTTTTTAAATGAGTTTTTTTTTGGAAATTGCATGACAATTTCCTTAAAAGATGCTAGGAGTATTTATGTTAGTGAACAAGGGAATTTGGCCCCGTGCAGATATGCCACAGACCTGTAAGTTAATGATAAATTATTATTTAAAATTCAGTGATTGCCAGACCTTGGGTTCTCACACAGTAATAAAATTAATCCAGAATTTGCCTTGGGGCTTTGCATCCCTTCAAAGGTATACTTGAGACAAGAACAGTGTAAATACAGGGCTTAATCCTACTTCTGCTAAAGTGGCTGTGAGCTTTGATGATGACTTCAGTGGAGGTAAGTTCATAAACTGCATTAGCAATGGCATTGTATGCTTTGACTTCCATGCTGTACAAGTCATGTGATGTACAGAAAAATCCCATGGAAAAAATACAATAACAGTTTTAAATAGTCCAGTCTCATCTTTCGTTTTGCTGCTAATCTGTCTCTCACTTCCC
>JAAGAY010148005.1:57987-84554 GCA_011801015.1 Ardeotis arabs
CTTTTCATCACTTTAATAATAAAATATAAACAAGCATATTGATTTAAAACTCCAGTGTTGCTGTCTTTTGTAAATTGAGACAATTGCACTGTTTTGCATTAAAAGATGTTATCCGTCCAAAAGAGAAAGTATGGTCTTATGCAACTAATATCTGCTAAAATGTACCTGACTGCATTGGAAATGTTGCAGTAGATTGGTATAGCAGAGAATAATGAACCGCTGCACCCCATTGAAATGTAATTACACAGCACTCTTGTTCTTAAACCTATAAGGTGAAAGAAAGATGAATAGTGAAAGTAAAAATCGCTGACCCTTCAAAGTTTAATTTACGTTATGCATTCCCTCGCCCTTCTGATAGGTTTTAGAAAGGTCATAATTTAGGGTATTTTGCAGTTGATAAATGATCTGTATGTTTGTGTTCACACGCACCGATTGATTTGTTATAGCCAAAATATTGTTTCTATAACAACCTGCAGGTCCTTAACTAGGCAAACAGCAGATGAACAGGAATCCAAGTGGGAGGTGAAGCGAAATCCAATCCTCCTCAGAGAACGGGGGAGCAGGAGGAGGAGGAGGAGGAAGAAGAGGGACAGGAAACGATTTTATGGGGATGGCGGAGGGTGTGGAAGTGAAGGGGGCTGCAGCAAGTTGCCTGGCTCTCTCTGTGCCCTTCTTGGCTCCTAGGGGTTTCCCTCTCCCGAGGCTCCTCTGCTCTTCAGGGCCTTGTGTCTGCAGATGACAAAGTCTTTGCAACTCGGATCACTCCTGTGGTGCAAAGGGCTGTTGGGGCAATTTTCCCGCCTTTCCAGCCTTGGATGAGGCTCCTGTTTCCAAGCCCAGTTGATGCATTATGCATCAGGGCTGCCGGCAACTGACAGCCCCTCAGCCAGCGTCTACTTGAAAAGCAATGGTGCTAATCAAAGTCGACACATTTGAATGTCCAGACACACACACAGAGAAATTTACTAATCAAAAAGTGTATTTCCTAGGGCTGTCTCCAGAGAAATCCGCAGGAAGAAATTGGAATAATTTATTAGCTTACAAGTTTTCGTTGACAGTTAGCCCAAGGCTATTTATCTCTGTAATAGAGAACGTCTCCAATGTGGCAAAATTGACCAAATCAAACAGCTTTGATCAGAAAATGAATCTGGCAAGGCTGTCTGTCTGTGGGTCCCAGGGGAAAGGTGGGAAACAAACAAAAAGATTTAACAAGTGGTCAATAGGAGAAAGAGAGAGAGAGAGAGAGAATGTACAGCCTGGAAAGTCAGAAGCCTGCAAAATCTTCACACACAAACACTGAAATGAATTACTGGAGAAATAAATGATGTCTCACATCATAACATTTAACATTGTGCTTGTGCATAATCAGAGCTATGCAGACCAATGTGATTCTTGCATTAAGGTGGTGATAAATAACTGCAGGAGGGGGAAAACATCTTAACTTCTTAAAGGAAAACAAAATACAGAGGACTCCATATCTTCACAAGAACACTGTCACCTTCACTGCAATCTGCACTTACTGTCCATTTTTAACACCTGCTTTGCCACCAAGAGTCAGATGTCTGATAGACTCAGGTATGTTGAAAGCCACCACAAAGGTCACAACAAATTCACTTTCAGGGGAACAGGGACATGTTTCAGCTGTTTCACTGCGTCATACAGCCATGGTTTTGACCATCTTCCTGCTGATCACCAAAGGCTTTTTAACTGTGAAATAATAAAAAAAAAACAAAAACCCAAAACAACTTTTAGGGATAAGATTAAAATACAAACTTACAAGTACAAAACTTTGCTTTATGTAATAAATTAGACATACTTTCTTTTGGAAAGAAAATCTTTACCCATCAAAGATCATCTGACAGTAGAGAATATGGAGGAAAACATTCAGGTTGGCAGTCAGAAGCTTTTACTTCGCTGTAGTTCTTCTATTTTTACATTATTTAGTACTCTCTGTTTTCAGTCATCCATATGAAATATGGGATAATAATAGCTATGAGTGAAAAGCCTCATTGTTGTTTGGAATTAAACAGCTTTTTGATTTTCAGGTATAGGTATTTCAGATGCCCATTACATTATTATACGGTATTCTCAGTGCTACTGCCTCACAAAGAACAGAATGCCAAAGGACCATAGCTGATTCCCTTTTGCTAGGAATTACAGTATTTCTCCCCAGATAAGAAATGGCTTTATTTATTCAGATTCTTGTGCTACTGGCTTTAAGCAGGAAAAGGTAGAAATAATGTCTCCCTCTCCTAATAAATGTTTCTAAATTACGTGAAAGAAATAAAAGTGCAAGCCCATCTTAACTTAACAAGAAAAGATCAGCAATTTTGTTTTGTTTATATTGGTGAATTGAATAAACAACCTGCACTTAAGTTGAGATTGAAAGCACTCCAGAAAGCAACCAGGCAGCCTAGTCAGGTATCCAGCAGGAAACTGAAGGCGACAGGCTACCTTCTCTCGTCTTTCCAGGCCATTTGATGGGACTGTAAGTCCTCACACCTGATCTATATTGTTACATATGCTTAGAGAGATCAGTAGGGAATAGCCTGGGAATTTATTTATTTATCACTCTTTGAAGTGATAAATTTATCAGTATTTGAGGGCAAGAGAGAGGCTGGCCTCTTGAACATTGTTCATCAAATTGAATTTTGAATGATTTCGTATTGTTATATGAAATCTCCAACATGAGCTATTTTTTGTACTTGGAAAAAGGGAAACTCAAGTTATTGATACTCTGAAGATGGCTGGAACTCATATAAGGTACGCTTTGATATCACTGGGCTGAACCATGAAGGCCTTCATGATTTCTTAGGTTCTTGGGAAGCAAGTGGGACTTTTGCCTTATTAAGAAAGAGGAAGTAATTTATATTTGCAGTATAATATGTCCCTTTTGCAGACTAAATAAATATAAAATGACTTAATAAGACTTTCTATGTAATATGTCAAAGTTCGCATTTTCATGACCTAGAGATATAAAAGGCAGGATGGTCTGAATGATAAAGCCAAAAAGACCTTGTTTCCTCTCCCATGTCTTCTACTGACTTACTGTTTTACATCCAGTGAGTCTTTTAAGTTTTCTAGGACCCAAGGAATACAAATATCTGAGCTGCTGAATTTTCACCATTGCAACTGAAGTGAATATGGTCTTTGGGCACTCAGCTTCTCCTGTGAGAACCAGGTCTTCTATGTCAAGATATGGACCTTGAATTTGCAGATATTTTTAAAAGTATTTTTCTTTACAACACTTCACTTGAATTTTCCTTTTTGTAAAATGGGATCATATACTCGTCCTTTAAATGGCTATGAGTGCTATGCACAAAGAATATTTTATGAGCCTTCACCTAGCCCCACTTGGAAAACAGGAGTTCTTCTACTGGCTTTTGCAGAGTTTAAATCAAGCCCTATAAATGTTAAGCATTATTTTAAAAGCTGCACTCAAGATGGTGTAGATTTTCTCTATGTATACGTGATAAGATGGAGATACTTTCCAGAGGTGAATGCATTAAAATGTTGACAATACACTATACAATGATGAACCTCAGTATCCTTCAAGATATTTGGAAAGCATCATAGTATACCAGCATCCTGGTAAAAGCTAGGGATGGGATTCATTTGATCAACTCCAGATTCCTGCCTCTGTTCTAGGTACAATTTAGGTTTGAGTCATCATAAAGCAATAGTCTAAACCAGGTTGGAATAGTTGTAAAAAGAACCTGTGTTGACTAGCAGAGATATAGGTATCCAGGAAGTACATGCTGAAAGTTAAGCAAGTCCAACTGAGTGGAAATGACTTATGACAGGATGAGTCCAGAGTCTGCTGATGACAATTGTATTCTCTTCCATAGTTTTAGAGAGTAGCTAGTGTAAGATCAGTTGGAATGGGATCACATCTTTTATGGTTCAGTACGCAGGGTCCTGAAAGGTCTTGGTCTTCTATGCCCTTGCCCTTTCCATGTGCAACGTGTTCAAAGCTCTTTGAGGCATCCCTGGAAGTCACACTAGAGAAAGATATTGCCCAATGCTCTAGACAGATAGGTCAATGATTAATGGGATGAAATTTAACGAGTTGAAATGCCAGATGCTGCACCTAGAACAGAGTAACACCAGGCACAAGTATAAATCGGGAGAGAAGTGGGTGAAGAGCAGCCCTGCAGAAAGAGATCTGGGGGTGCTGGTTGACAGGAGGCACAAGAGGAGTCAGCAGCATGCGCGGGCAGCCAAGAAGGCAACCCACATCCTGGGGTGCATCAAACAGCATAACCAGCCAGTCAAAGAGGTGACTGTCCGCTGTACACAGTGTTGGTTCAGCCTCACCTTGAGTACTGTGGGCCCCACAATTTAAGAAGGATGTGAAGGTCCTTAAATGCGTCCAGAGGAGGGCAGCAAGTCTGATGAAAGGGCTGGAAGGCATCTCCTGTGAGGAGTGGCTGAGGACTCTGGGTTTGTCCAGTTTGGTGAGAAGGACGTGGAAGGGTGACCTCATTGCTCTCTACAGCTTCCTGAGGAGAGGAAGTGGAGAGAGAGGTGCTGGTCTCTTCTCCCTGGTACTCAGTGATAAGACATGTGGGAATGGTTCAAAGCTGCACTGTGGCAGGGTTTAGACTGGACATTAGGAAACATTTCTTTACCAAGAGGGTGGTCAGACCCTGGAACGGGCTTGCTAGAGAGGTGGTCGATGCCCCAGGCCTGTCAGTGTTTAACAGGCATTTGGACAATGCCCTTAATAACATGCTTTAACTTCTGGTCATCCCTGAAATGGTCAGGCAGTTGGACTACATGATCATTGTAGGTCCCTTCCGACTGAACTGAACTGAACTATTCTGTTCTGTTCTGTTCTATATATACTGATACCTAAAACCATAAAGCAGCAACAGTCTTGTGAGACCTTCAGTTTAATTCCTGAGTGCAGTTCAAGATGCTAAAGATAGTCTTTGGAGTTCTGGATGGTGTGAGACTGTGCTCAAGAGAACACGCTACCACATACCCCAGCGAAAATTGTATTGCAAGAGGATGCTGCCAGTTTGTAGGCAGAACATCATTATATACAGGTTTTCCATTTCTGCACTTTTCCCTTTGCTAAGTTTGCCACACTCTGTTCTGCAAAGGATGGAAATTAGTTACAAGAAGAATTGAAAGTATTTGCTGCCTACTTATTCTCATTTATGGCAGCCCTTCTCGCTACGTGCTGTCAGTCACAGATCAGACATCACAGCTGGAACTTCTGAAGAGGAAATCCACTGTTTTTCCAAAACGCTAACATTTTATTTTACAAAGCTGCCACATTATCTCACACCACCTAACATCTTATATCCTAACTTTTCCACCCCAAAAAGGCAACTGTTCCACTTTCTTGGAGGGTGAAAGCACAGCTTGTCTCCCAGCATGCCTATAACAATTTTGTGTGTGTGCAAGCACAGGTGGTATGGTACATTTGCACAGAACTGGCTTCCAAATTATGCTGTGACCTTGAAACCTTCAGGTAACAAGTCTTCTGTTGTTTACTCATTTTTTTTTTCCTGGGTAAATATCATCACTGGCAACAACTCTGACCTCCCACAAATTTCTTTAGATGAAATTGCTGAAATGCTTTGCACTAAGGAGGAGAAAAACTGAAAAAAAATAAAGATACAAAAAAAAAAAAAAGGCAGCATCTCTGTGTATAAGAAGCTCTAGAATGGGAAATATAAGTTAAAGTTAAAAGACAATTTTTCTTCCTTTCAAGCTATTTTTTTTCCAGAAAAAACCTCTCATATAATCAAGTTTGTAAGGATACTAGTAAATGGCATAACACTATAGTCTACACAGGAGTAGAATATTCTAGTAGAGTAGAATAGTCCTCTGTCATTGCTGGCAGCTCTGCCCAATTGAAAGCTTACCTGGCATGTTCCTCTGTGCTCCTCTGGTGGAAGGGGTATTGCCAGAACAGGACTGCAAACTGCAATGTTTTTAACCATTGACTACATTTTCTTTATCAGAATGGAAATGCGCATTGTCAGATGTCAGCCAAACTTTCCCCATTTTGTCTCGTATTTAAGTTGACATGGATTATGCTAATGCTTTTTCTATTCCCTTCTGGGCTAAAGAAAAGGTAGAATTGTCTATGGGTGAAAGTGACTTCTTCCTCTACACAAGAAGTTGAATTTTTTTTAACCTGCCTGTGTGGACCTTGGTGTTCCCTTTAGTTTGCAGATGAATGTTTTCTTGGCAGTGTAGTCTTTGGATTTCTTTTCTTTTATTAATATTCTGCCCTCCCTCCCATCCCCTCACCCCTATATATTAATCTTCATCAGGATGTCCTTGGTGCTGCATTTTAGGCTCTGGTGCACAACAAAAAGGAACTGTGAAAACCTAAGCTAGGCAATACTAGGTAATATTGAAAAGGGTGGGTGTTCTGTAAGGTGCTGGGCTTAGTTGGGCTGTGCACTGCCTTAATCTCATTTTTCTTTTTGTTTCTTTTGCTTTATTATTTTATTTTATTGACGTCATTTCTAGAAAGGGGTTGTCTAAGTTTGTACTGGTTTTGAGGAGAGACCATTCTGAATGACTATTAGTTTTTCCCACTCTGATTTTACACAGCAGTACTATCTAGATAAATTGATAATTTATGGCAAATGTCTTAATTTATTTTTTCATCTGATCCACCTAACACTGAAAGGATTTTAGTACATGTTCCCTTATTATTCTAAACCAAAAACGCTATTCTAAAAAAAGAATCACTAAGAATCTACCTCCTGACAAACATTGTGATTTCTAGCAAGGGATATTCAAATAGACTTTAGCCAAGACTATTGTGATCAAATACTGTACCGCTCCAAAATTAGCTGTTGTAGAATCCCACAGGCATATGGTGAAACATACACCCATTCAAACTACCAATAACCTCAAAGAACCAAAATATTCCAAGACTGGGCCACCAACCAGATCCTGAGCGTGCAGAGGAAACCATAATACTTCTCAGATGACTCATAATGGCAGACCTCTGTTCTGCAACCCCTTACAAACAACACAACCTTTGCATGTGTTAGCCATCATCCTCTCATGCAGCAAGGCCAAGTTGTCCTTATGAGTTAAGCATATCTACAGAGAAAACATGTGTAACATGCTTTTATACTTCTTCATGTAAGTTATGTCATGCCAGAGTGATACCGTGGTAGCCTGGGAGCAGAGAGAGACAACTTCTGAGATACAGTCTTATGGTGACTTGTGAGTTAGTACAGACTTATGACAGAATTTATGGATCTGTGGGATTCTGGAAAGTCTTTTTTCTTGCTTTCCCACATTGAATATCTCTTTCTGTCTTTCCCTTCTCACAGAGTTCAGGCCAACCCAGTGTGTCCTAAGCAGGGATTCCAGATGTTTTTGGAAACACTAAACTGCAGTGTCTGACTCCCTGTGCATCTATAGGATTTCCCAGCTGACAGCCCTTGAGATCAAAACTTCCTTCCCTTCACACTTCAGTAAAGCACGAGTCTAATCTGCTTTTGGGTGTGATATAAGACACAGACCCGGTGTACGCTCTTGTTCTTCACAGAAGAGCACAGTAGAGAACACCTTAGGGCAAACCCATGTTGAATCCAATGGCACAGCTAATCCCAAGTGGTCTCGTCTCTGGGACACAGGCCAGCAAGGCAGGTACAAGCATGCAGGGATGGGCAGAGCTTGTGTGCCTGCAGATCAGAGTGCCCAGACTTACTGGGAGGGACTTTTTTCCTCACTGGTCTCACAGGAAGGCAGAACAAGCACTCGCTGCCTACTCCTCCAGCGGCATTTTACAGGAAGATATCAAAGGCCTCTGGCATCATTGCCTCACCATGGATTCCCACCACCTCTACAACACAAAGTGCAGAGATGTTTTGTAGGAATAGGAACAGGTGTATATACACAAGAGAGGATGCTTCCTGAGCAGGCCCTGCTCTCTGTGTGTTTCCACCAATGGCATGTGTTTCAGCAGAATGAAAATGAATTTATTTGGCTCAAGTTTTGGATTCTATGTGCTTATTTATTTGTTTCCATGTTTCATGTTCTTAATATACTTCCACTTCATTAGCTCAGCCCTTCAGAGGCACTAATGCTATATGAATTTTTTTCTTTTTGCTTTTAGTCTGCTTTCCTAAGCTGCTGTTCCAGAAGACGTGCCAGGTTTTCAGACATGGCTTATATTGGTATTTTCTACATGTAAACCAAAATAGAACAGTTCTAGTGAAAGCCTTCCTTACAATGAGGAAATAGGACTTCTGCCTCATTCTATTTAAAAAGAAACTTTAAAATATATTGTTTTCACATGAGCAAACTTCTTCTCCCAGATTTCTCACGTGCCTCTGGCAGCAGAAGCTTTTATGGCAGCATCTCAGATCTTTGGTCATTATCGTCCAATGTCACTCAGCTATCACTACAGGCTGGAAATCACTCATGAATCATGACTTCTGCGAGTCTCTAGGACCTCAGATCTCCTCTGACCTTAAGCACTCTCTTCAATGCCATTAAATAAATTAAATGTTTAAATTACCTATATTAGTTCTAATTGTATAATTATAGAGTCAACGAGAAATAGATCTATAAAGGGGAAAGTCTAATCTGAAAAAGGACTTGCTCTCACTTCAAAGTGGAGGAACGTGCAAGCGGAAATTATAGAGACTGTAACCTCTGTAGGAAAGCCAGCTCATTTCAAGCTTTCCTCAACTATAGCCATGTAATCGAAACAATACCAGACTGTGCAGTTGAGGGCAAACATCCTTATGTTATTTCAGTGTTTTACAGTCATATCCAGGAGAAAACAGCAGCTTTCCAGGCATACGTTAGGACGGAGAGGCAGGGAAAACCTTCCTCTGAGACAGACATAGACTGCAGGCAGAGGTCAGAGGAGGTGAGCAACAAATAGGAAAATTTTAGCACTGAATTATTTTCAATGAGAACAGTGTAATTAGAAGCTTAATATGAAGTAATTAAGTCTAATTAAGTTTGATTAACTTAGCTTTAACTTAGTTTAACTACGCCCTCTTGCAATGCCAACAGCAGTCTCACGTATCTCCATTTACCTGTAAACTGTCCCCGTGAACAAAGGCAGTCGGGAAGATAAGGTTATCCAATTTCATAGTGCCTTGGCATTCACTTTCAGGAGATTGAATGTGGGCTCAAGACTAAATCTGTTTCCCTCTATACAGGGCTTTAGGTGCAGGTGCATCCCATGGAGCGATGGGGAAATTACGCATCGGCAAAGGCCACTGGCGGGGGTAACAGGAGCTCTGTTCTTTGCCTTTGTATTTCCCTCTGCTGCAGTTCAAGATCTCCTTGCAGGACACCAGGAGTTGTTGGAGCCCTGTGCTTTTGGGCAGGCTGTGGAGTAGACAAGAGAGAGGGTAAAAGTCATATACCTTGTGAGAGCCACTGGTGATACCTCTGTAGTTTCCAAATGGTATTTGTCTTCAGTTTTCTCCTGTTATGCTAGGGACTTACTGCAGCTGGCCTCCATGTCTGAGTGGTTAATAAAGTTGATTTACACTGTTTATTTCTGTCCAGAGTCCATCAGGCGTATTTTATTTTGCCTTTGGTGAGTCCCCGATTTGTCACTCTATAGTCTGCTTCCCCAGACTCATTGATTCCATAAAAAGAAAAACAACATTATGACATACCACCAAACTAGCCATTCACAGAGAAAAGAAGTGTATTTGTTATTAGCACCTACTAACAGTTAACTCTGTTTCTGTTGTTTTTACCCTTTCATTGGCAAAATGGACATGGAAGGTGTGTGTGATGTGCAACTCATCCTGATGACAATGATTTTGACTTAAAAGTCAGTGTGGGGTACCATAGCTTGGTTTGCCAATCAGTTTAACTAAAAATTGTCTTAGGGAGGGCAAAAAGGCCTCCTTCCCTTCCTCATGAAGTCTTTTCACCATTAATTAAAATTTCTTATGAGAGAGTTTCCTTTTTTCCCTTAGCTCTGCTGCAGATTTTTGCTGATGAGCCTCCCTAGTGCCAAGCTCCCACCCTCCAGGAAGAGCAGAAAAAACATCCACCACAGAGTAAAAGAGAAGAGTTACTTCTTGCACCTGCAAAGCTGGGCATAAGAGTTGACAAGATATCCTGTAGCAACAGGGGAGAAGAGATTCTGTTGTCTCCCCCCACCCAGCAGCTCCTGGGAAGAAGGATCACACTTTTATAAAGACAAACTGTCGTTGCATCACATATACTGAAAAGCAAATTGCAGGGAAGCTGGGCTATGAATTGATTCTCATTGATTAAATTCTTATCTCAGTGTGCTGGAATAGTGTGGAAGATCCAAAGGATCCTGTTGTGTGACAGCGCTACATAAATCCAAGAATTTATGTCAGTGCTTTATAGAGCACCTTGGAAGTATCCAGTTTTGGACTTCTGATTTGAATATAAAACTAGGGCTGATTTTCAAAAGCAACACTAGTTAAAGCCTCAATTAAGACTCAAAATCAGTGAGAGGTGTCATTATTCTCACAAAAATCTCCCCAGTGTTCAAGGTAATGTTTTTGGCAAATAAGATTATAAATACAATAGGGAGAGTTTAAAAAAAAAGTTAATTTCGATCTCAGAAATAAAAAGTTGAGTAATTTGTCTACATTTAAATTACCTATATGCGAAGCTCACCTACATTTTTGAGATGCTGGAGGGGTGCATAGGAGAACTCACCTAAAGAATACCTTTCCACATAAATTCTTCTACCATGTCCAGGTAACTCACAGCCTCTCCACTTGAGACCATCAGTCAAGCATCCAGAATAAAACATGCATATCCAAAGCCCACAACAAAGAATGCTGCAGAGACCTCCAAGTGAGCTCTGAAGGAAGCCAGTGAGTCCATATGACACAACACTATAAAGCTCTATCACTTTAGGTCCAGAAGAATATCGCCCTCGTTACAGGAGACTGAGCAACACTGTGCCTTCATGCAACCTCTCACATCACCTACAGTGTCATTCCTCATGGAAGGCCCTTGGCTTAAACACAGCAAAGCTGAGTTGCAAACCATAAGTTATATTTTTTCAAGATAAGGTGTATTTGTCATGGTTGTTTTTGAGGATAGTTTACTACCTTCTGTAGGATTCAGAAGATACTAATGCAAATCAATACCAGGAAGACTTTGTCACAGATTTAGCCAGTGCTGCCCACTCACATGATGATGGACACTCACCATCCGCCCTCGTACCGCACTGTGCAGTTCTTGAGTGCTGGGATGTCAACAAGCAAGCTTGACAAAGCTGCTAATGGATGAGTTGATCTCCTGTCATACTGACCAAAATCACATGGCTCTTTTCTGTTGTTCATGATAGAATTAATGTGTTATCTAGACTATATGCTTCCTGGAGACTTTAATGCTTCTGCTTTTGTACAGCTCCCTGCACACTGGAGTCCTGGTTGTTGGTTTTTTTTTTTTTCTGATGCTGTGTTATCACAAGGAGTGCAGATGCTACATTACTGCAAGGAATAAATATCAACAACAGTGAACAAATCCGAATGAAAAATAACTGAAAAGCAGAATGAAAATTATATTCTATAAAGCTAAAGGAGCAAAAAGGTGGAGTTGACTAAACTTAACCAACAGTGGATGATTACATTGTGTTTTTAGCAAGCTAAAGGCAGATTTGTCCTGGTTGCTTTTGAGAATGGTTTATTACCTTCTGTGGGAGCTTGAAGATACTGATATATATATCAATAACAGCAAGACTTTGCAAAATAAAAGCCAATTTTATTTTTTATGGAAAAAAGTTGACTCTATTGCAATTTAAAAAAAACCACAACAGAATGTTTGAATATTTAACATTCTAAAAAGTTATAGAATAAGGACAGCAATGCTGTCATTGACCTCTCACAGATTCAAAGGCTGTGTGTTTTACCTAGCTTCTCTAGAAAAATGTCAGTCTCATATAAACTATGAGTACTTTCTTATTTAAAAAAGGATAGACCTGGAAAATTTCCATCAGCATTTTGTCTTATGCAATTAGCCACGTATCAGTTACTGGTGGTCATAAAATCAATGGATATTTCCACACATTTCTATGTTTGGTGGTGGTAAAATCACTAGTGAAGAGAAGCATTGCTTTTGTTCTCAAAAAATCACTTGACATAATATTTTTGTGTTGTGTGACAGAGAATATAGTTTGTTGTGTGTTAAGTTTTTGTAGTTTGAGTTCTGTTGCAAATAGTCTTGGAAAGGTTCAGTGTGTAAGTTAAAGTCACTTCAGAACACCTCTAACTTGCATGATTGCTCACTTAACTGATCACCAAAGGCCTTCCTGGTGCTAGCAGCTTCACAGAAGGTAGATTTTCCAATGCAAACTGGCTTATCTTGAATTAGTTTGCTAATGAATTAGACTCAAATTAAAAAAAAAATCATAGACAATGAAAAATGAAGGACTAGTTATTTTTTTTCATAAACATTTGGAAAATTATATATAAAATATAATATGTTTTTATTTTTAATAAATTAAAAGGTCAAAAGAACTGTGTTCCATAAGAAGGTTAAATTCTAATTTTAAAAAATTTCACACCTGATAAGCCAAATATATTGCTTTGGACATGTCACCAGTGTGCTCTGTTGCTGCTTAGTTGCCACCTGTCCCACCTCTTCCCTAGGGCTGAACTCTCTGGCGTTAGTATGTCTTCCACAGTACATAACACCTGGGCGTTTCCATGATACACTGCGTTCCTTGGCTTGGAAGAGAGCTCCTGGTGCATCACATACCATGTAAAGATAAGCTTATAATGGGAAACACAATCAAGAAACTTCCATATAGCATAAAATAACTGTGCTGCTTTCAGTTGGACTAAGTTGGGTTTCTTATAAAAGTCTTATCTTCCATTTTTCACCAGAATAGAAATGCTTATCTGCTGTAGCAAACAAATACCTTTTGCTTAACTATCAGAAATGGATGTCTTATCTTTGTCTTATTTCTAAAAATAACATGTTGATTGTAGCCAAGCCTGGATCAGTCTAACTTCTAGATCATATTTTTGATGGTATGCTTTATATAGCAGTAGTGTATAAGAATTTTTTCCACATCTTTCATTTTGATGATTTTCTTCATAATTCCACTGCTGCAACCACACAGACAATATTTCTGGATCCTTTATAAACACTTTTTCCCTTCTCCTTAGGGATGCTTGCTATTTAATACATAAAAATACTGAATTTTCTTTTGCTCTTATTCCTATACTCATACTTGCTTCACAAGATAGGACAGATTGCATTGCATGAATTTGCTATATACAACACAGATGGTGTGTAAGATACGGAGATACCAGAGGGAGAAAAAAAAAGAGAGTGTGAGGAATAACAGTGGTAAATCCAGCAAACATAGTTGTAGGGCAGATGAGGAGTTTGAAGACAAAAGGAATAGGATTGGAAGAGTCAGGGTGCTGAAGGAAGGACAAAAGCAAGGGGGAATTTGTTTATAGTATGGAGAGAGGTTCTATGAACAGGGAAAGGATGGAGATAAGGGATTTCCATGGACAAGCAATAGATGATCACCTAAGGGTTTAAAGCTGGAGGGCAGATTAGTGTATGAATGATTGGCTGTGTGAGAAGTCCATAAGTGAAAGGCAGAGAAAGAGGGCGAATGAGACAGGATTTTGAGGACAGTAAAATAGATTGACACTGTGCACATATTAAATCTCCTCTAGGAAAACTACTTTGATTTGCCCCTTTTTCCCTTTCCCACACCACTCAACATCGCATATTACCAATTTCAAACAAGGGAAAATTTGGCTGGCTGACAAATAGATGCTGGAAGATCTTTGACAGAGCCAATATTAATTCTGGTTAATAGCTGCTGCTGCAAAAGTACTAACCAACCTAAAATTCAAACCAGTCTCCAAAAGACCACTTTCCCGTTTCAAAAAGGAACACCTGAACAGGTTATGACTTCTATCATCATGTTGCCTATGCATATAAAGCAGTCTAGAGATATGCTTATATAAAGTTGAGTACCTAATTAATCTTCTGAGGAAATAAAGAGAAAAAAAGTAGAAGTTGTGAGTGATTTTGGATACACTCATTTTGGAAGAGAGCTTAAAAAGAAATGATAAAAACAAAATGTTGCCACTCACGCCCTCTTTACAAACCAGTCAGGCAGATTTAGAAACCTGAGGCTAGGTATCTAAAATCTGAATAATTTACAATGTCTACCCACTTCTAAAAATCCTGGCTGAAGTGTTTACTTAAAAGTGAATCATCTTCGCAACAGGTACTTGATGCTTTAGTATTTTTGTGAAAAATTATTGACAAAGCCACAATATTCTACTCCTGGTTAACATGACAGCATATACTAAAAAAATGCCCTTAAATGCAGAGTAAGTGGTTACTGCAGGTTTTGGCCCCGAGGAGGAGCAACCTCCCCTCCCTGTTCCCAACCCAACAACCTCATATTCTAGAAGATTTTTCCCTCATCTTCCCCAGAATCCCTCTGTTTAATAGTACTCCAAATGTTGAGGCTATTGTTTCAGCAACACTTAATTTATTTTCAAAGAATGGACCTCTCCATGACTAGAAAAAGGGAGGAATGAAGTGCCCTCGTGCTACGAGAATTTGCAGGATTGTACCATGTACGTCCACATGGTATGGGCTCCAAGGCAGTGGTGGCAGGTGATCACCCCTGCCTCTGCATAAGTTTCCTGGGAGAGGTGAAAGGGTATAAACTGCAAATGCAGAGAACACCATTTGATCACAGTGATTAGAGGCCTGGCAATATCCTAAAACCCTCAGTTAAAAAATAAATGCTAGCTGAATTATCTCTTTCTATATTGAACCTTTATTAGAGACCTCATCCAAGCATGATAAGTCAAGGAGAAGTAACCTTAAATTTGACTGTCTTCAGCTGTTGGGATAAATGTAGACATGAGTGTTTCTCCACTTGCTACTAACTCATATCACAGAAGTGTTACAAGAGCATCCTACTTTATCAGTCTAATTTTTTGGGTATTGACATGAAGACAGACCCACATATATGCATGGAAACCATCACCACTGATTAACGGGAAACAAATCCTCTATGTTTTATCTTGTATTTGTTCCCACTGCAGTAGTATCAGAGTGACACGTGCAAAGACTTCGTTTTTAAAGAAGAGGAAGTAAGAACAGCAGCCAGACCGTGTCTTGTCAATATTGGTCAGTAATGACCACTGGTCAAACTTTTGCAATGTAGGAAGGCAAGGTAGGTGCCACACTGTTAATCTCACAGTCTGTCAATTCAAAGCAGAATCGAACGAATCACAGAAGTCCCAAATGGACTAAAACAGGAAGCCAAAGATGAAGACAGGAGCTGAAGCTATCTTACTAATATACTTTGCTTTGCTGCAGTATTTTTTCTGTCTTTGGTTGGGAAAATGCACAGCAGAATGAGGAGGAAGTTTTGTATGCCTAGCACTTGTCTGTTTTATTTAGTTATTATGTTTCTTAATCTTCTTTGTCTTTCAATTTTTTTAAATTTATGCTTTTACAGAAAATATGACAATTTAGCTATGTGGTTCACAGATTGAACGTAAGAACTAGAGATACTATTATGATTTACAGTACACAAATTTTCCTGGCTACTATCTGAGCAATATTTGGTTTACGTTAGGGGAATAGACCTGTCTTTGAAGAAAAACGGTGAGAGAGGAAGTGTCCTTAGCTTAGAAGACTTTTTAGTTTAAATAATAAGGAGGAACTACAAATGTAAAGAAAAATATCAAGCATAAAATCAAGTGGATGAAGATACATTGAAATAAGAATTTCTCATCAGCAGAAATGCTCATGGCTAGATTTGACAGCTATTGGGATATGAAGAAACGCGGTTTTGATATAGAACAGGAAAGTAGACTACCTGATTCCTCTTGAAGCTAATATCTAAGCATTTATGAATATGTGGTCAAGGTTCTGTGAAAATATAATAAGGTACTGGAACTCATTTGGGTGGCTTCAGCAAAAAGATTGTTCATTAATGTTATTGATGTACACTGGAAGATGTCTGATGTGAAGTTCATAATTGAAATGTTACAAACACTTCAGCATATGGATCCTTCACATTCACTTAATTGCCAGTTTAGTAATAATTTTATGTAATGAGGAATTATTAATAATACGTGAAATACTAAATTGACGTAATCACAAAAAAACGTAATATGACATCCACTGTGCAAAGGACATTATAATTCCAGGTGTCTTTGTTACATTTTAAACAAGGAATATAACTGGCCAAATTCATCTTTCAAAACTATTGACTTTATAAAGTTTTAATAATTTTTTATATAATTGTGTTTAAAGGTAAGGCTATTAATCAGACTTTCTTTTTCCTCATTCTTAATACCCCTTATTAGCACCCAGTTATGACAAAAAAACTTGACAAATGATCATTAACAAACTGCCTTACAGTTTTGTGGCACAAGTCCCACTGTGAAATAAATCTCTATATGCTGTTTCTTTGATTATGTAGGCAGATACCAATACAATGTTCAGATAGGTGAGAAAAGGGGACCAAATTTGTCTCTTACCCGGTTGCAGTTTAATCATTGTGGAAGCTTGTAGTACTGGGACAAGAGATCTTTTATCTCCAGCACACCAATAAAAATCTTCCCTAAGTTTGCAATTACTGAAAGTCAATAGTCTGTTGGTATGAGAAATGTACTCTTCGAGGACAAATGTCCACAACACAGTTATCACCCTTCTTGCCACACAGAACAGATTGAGCGGGCATGGAGAATGTCAGGCACCTCCCCAGGTAATCCTCGTCACGGCAGGATCGGCGCACACTGATGTGGGGACCAGTGAAGTGTGCAAGGCCGCTCATTCTCTGGGAGCCTTGTCTAGTCTATGACTTCATTTTCCTGAGTCATTACTCTGACACATCTCATGGGCAACATCTTCAGTGAGAGAAAAGAGCCAATATGAGTTTTTACTTATGCTGGTATAAATCAAGAGAAACCCTACTGAAGCCAACGATTTTCTATACAAAATCATAAAAGCAAGAGGTAAACTGAAGCTAGTAATGAACAGCAAAATAGAAAGGAAAGTCTTCAATTCCATTTTACCTCACTTCAGGTTTAAGTGAGGGACACGGGAATTGAAGTTCTCTGGTTCACCTAATCTGGGAGCTGGAATTGTGAGACTTACACTTCAGCATATAAAATATATTGCGGGGTACATGTCCAATTAAAAAAATCGTATACCTGAGTGACCTTATCCAGAGTTACTATGTATTCTTTTAGCTCTTCTGCTCCTTTTTCATAAAGCTAACATCAGTGATGAACTCTGGTTTAAATCAAAAGGAAGATCAGTACATGTACTGGAAGAAGGTATTTTCCAAACATCATTTAAAGAAACAAGATGACAAGTATGCAAATGTAAATTAGAGGTCAGTTTTGTTTCAATTTTAGGTGGACACTGCTCTCATAAATTAATAATCCTTTGATAACGGAGATTCCACTTAGTACCTAAGGAATGGCCCATTCCAGATGTTACTCTGACCCATCAATGTGTCTTCACAGGGCAACAGCTCTACGCAGAAAGTCTCAGGACTGGAGTTTATTCACTATTTCATGCTTACTTGAACATATTTTAATAAGATCTTATCATAAAATATGAGTTTTAGTACTTCTATTACCTTTTAAAATACTAAATGATGAGATCTGAATAGCTGCTTTCTGATTTTCTCCTTGGAATTGTCTATCTAGGAATTACATGAACTATATTCAACAGCAAATAGGACATAGCCTTTAGAGAGATCATGCGTGTATGTTTCATATGGGAGATAAAAGCAGGTATTTGTACATCATGCTATAATGAAGTAAAGAATTTTTCAGGCTACGTGAAAAGTCTGTGCTCCTTGGGTGATATAATTTCAATGCTAGTACATATGCTATGATTTGATGAATTGCAATAATTAGTATGTGCATTGTACTCTTCCCTTCTTGTTTTCACATTTGCAGATTTTTTCTGTGAGACTCACTAATGGTTTGTGTTTTAACCAATTTAATACCTCTTTTCTTAAAGTATTTAGAAGCATTTGTTTATATGAAGAAATTGCTGTTGAACAGGCAAAAAGGATCTATTTTAATATTTCAGAAATCAGCAAAATAGTACTGAAGAAAAACAAAGCATTACATATTCTGAGAAATGGTAAACAGAGTATCTTATTTCTTGTAAAACATATTAAACAATAGCAATCATTTTAGGCAAATGTTTATTTTATATTTGATCACTAAGCTAGAGAGAGTTTCATTCATCTTCATTCTTGCATTTTTAAGTCCACATAATTTAGTTCACATTGGTGCACGAAGCTGAATGTTAGTAATTTTTCTTTGTATATTGTATTAAGTGAAGGACAAAGTATTTTTCTCTCTTTTTTATCTTTGGTTTTTTTTTTTTTTTCGCCTTTTGCTTTTGGTTCTGTATGGTTCCAGGGGAGCATGATATACAGAAAGATGAGAAGACACTTGTCTTACCATTCACATCAAAAGTAGCAGTAGGAGATGGTAAGAATGTTCCTTCTCCCCTCATGAAAGAGGACAGGAGGACTCAGAAAGAGAGTGGTAGTCTATGATTACAATTAACATTATTTATTTTGTGAAGCTCTTCTCCTTTCTAAATTCTCTATCTTTAGCTGTAAGGTTCGTATTCTAATTAAAACCAGCCAATGATACTCTTGCTCATACTATGTAGTCCCTTGAACTGTAAGGAGTCCCACTGTGAAATAAAACACCAACCCATACCAAGTTATGACACCTCAATCCAGCAAATTCCCTGCAGTCTTTTTAATCTTAAACACAATTCTATAGAATATAGTAATGAAGTACATGAAATAAAAAATACACACAATGAAAAACATAATTAAATGCTATACATTTCACCCAGCTCATCAAGAAAAAAATCTCTAAGGTGACACAAGTGGGAGAGCAGGAACAATTTTCTAAAAGTGTAACCTATAATAACTACAGCAGGAAAATATAAACTAGCAATAATTAATGATTAGGGATCCAGTCCTGAGGGTACCAAGCAATCTCAAATTTTATTTAAGTCCAGGGGAGCCCTAGGTGCTTGAACCTCTATAAAGCATGCCCTAGATGACAAGCTAACAATTTCATCTCATAAGAAACCAGAAACAATGAATATTATCCTTACAGAAATGACAGTGACACTGGGAGGTTTTTTCCATTAGAGTTGAGTGAACATTCTATTTGCTGAAAATTATTTTGCAGATGTTACCTTTATTTCTCTTTGTAGACCGCCCTCAAAGAGATAGTAACATTGTAAAATTCTCAGAAGTACTTCTTATTCAAAATTAGTCACACACTTCTCCAGTGAATTTTCTCTTCAAAATCTACTTCTGGTGAATATTTGAGCTTGCATTCACTTTTTCATGAGTTATTCATACTAATAAAGCTTGAGCACTCAAGTGTTCCTGGAAAGCAGACGTGAAAGCATTGAAAACATGGTCTAATTGAAATCCACTTTCCACTTCGAGCAAATATTCGTGGAACATTTTTCCTACTATTCACTCGTTTTAGTTGACATTATGGGCTAAAATCTCACTGATGTGCACTAAAGAGAAACGTCACAGCAGAACCCTCTTCAATAATGCAGGGGCAATATTCCTGGGGCAGGCAGGTCTCTTGAACAGGCATAGCATGATTTAACCTGCTCTGTCCTTTTATTTTGTTTGAGGCGAAGTGAACTCTCCTTAGCATTTCAGCCACACATCAAAATGTAAGAGCCTGTGCTGTACCTCACTCCAAGCTCCCCTTCAGAGCTAATCAATAAAGTTATTCATCTAGCTTCTTTCATAATCACCAGTGATCAGCTTATTGCTGGTGTAAGATAGGCTGCTTCAGAACATGTATTTGTTGCTGACATGAGAGGTCACCATACAAGCAGTGACCAGTGGTGTAACTTCTTAGATAGATAGATAGATAGATAAAGCTATTGTCCCTGAAACATCTTGCTCTTTGAAAACAGGCAAAAGCAGTCAATCTGGATCTACCCAACCTTCCTGTAGACACTCACCTGAGACACGCTTCAGAGCATTCAGAACCTCATCCTCCCTAGGAACATGCTGAAGTCCATAGAGCAACAGGAGCCTCCAGAGGGCAATTCTGATCTTGAGTGGTCAGAACTACTTTCTGGATGTGCCTATCTTTCCCTACCAAGGAGAAGGAGACCCTACAGTGACAAAATGCCCTAGAAAAATGCCTCAGAAAAGTGTCTGTATTGAGAGGGACAAATCCAGACCCTGCTGTCTCTCTGTCAGATTCATAAGAATTTCCACAGTTCTGCTATCAAACTCTCTTCTAAAAGCATCATCTTCCTTGTATTCTCCTTGAGATGTAGAAAAGTGTAGTGAGAACCACTCTTTCATGCCAACAATTCTCTACTACTTTGATTGCCTTTTAAGCTCATCTCCTCGTATTTACTCATTTGTTACAGACTGTTAAGCAAAGCACTGAAAGGGATAGGAGGTATTACAGCTCCTACAGAACCCTCAGAGGAAGAAAACTTCAAAGAAGTTTCTTACAAGTTGTGGTTATGTCTCTCAGCATGAATGCTGTATTACTAATGTCAAAAAGCTTATTGACAGGTTGGGTTTTTTTTCTTAAAACCAGACTCATTGGGTTTCTACTGCAACCTGGTGAACATCAACTTTTCATTACTTCGTGCATGGACTCTGGATCATGGCTCAGCCACTTACATGAATGTCCTTATGTCTCTTCAGATTTGTACCACACACAAAATCAAGCCACTGGCTGGTGTGAAACAAATAAAAAGTAATTTTCTCCTAATCCTCAACATAATATATACATAACCTATATGTACAAAACAGTTAATTGTAATATTTGTTATACACGCTTACTTCATGGTATCAAAAGCATTTTATTGCTACATACATGCTGTCCTTCCAAATGTATCTGTTGACTACATGCAGAAGATAAAACATCTTCACTGGAATAATGCTTCCTTCAAGACAATGTATCTTGTTGCAAGGAATTTTCTTCAATGAGGCTGTGAGACATGAAATCAGCTCTCTCTCTAGCTGTTTTTTTCTTTTGGTTTCTAACTACTCAGCACTTAAAAATAGTTTTCTACGTACTAAATTGTGGCAACCGGTTATTTTAATATAGTTAAAATAAAGCACTACAGCTTGGATTTTAGGTCCAATGATCACACCATAAGAATACAATTCATTCACTAATTAAAGGCCCGCTACCTCCATCACTAGTGCCTGCCAACTCCAAATTTATATTGCGAAGAACTTTCATTCTATATGATGCATAGAAAAGAATAAGAAGGGGTGGAAAAAGACCAGGAATATTAATATGTAAGAAATGACTTCCTTAAGGTCAGGAGCACCTCAAACTGTATCTCAGATAAAGCCACTAGAAATGGAAGGGAAACTCTTACATTCATAATAATATAGTTACTATATAAATAATAGCTCTGACTATCTATATATTACAAATAGCAAGCAGACATGCTTTTGATGCTACTCTGCTGCTACTGGCTTATTGCCCTATTGGATAGGGGCAGAAAGGCATGTCGTTTTAATATGGCTTATTGTCAAAGTGTTCATAAAGCTAGATTAGGCTGCGTTCTTATTATGCTTGCTCCTCCCTTGCAGCAGAGCTACATACTATTGTTCCTAGACATAAGTGTGAAAATTAATACAAATATTTATTTTAAGACCAAATTGCACTTTCCCTCCATCTCTACTAACTCCACATATTTAAACACATACCTTATTTAGCTACATTTTTTTAGAGGTTGTTTTTGTATTTTTAATTGTTTGGTAGACTTAGGATATGTAACAATGGATAACTGTGCAATATATTAAATACTTATGGGTATGTTGTGCCTTCTGTTATAATATAAAATCCATCTATTCTGGTTGATGGGTTTTAACCTCACACAGAATACTTCAAACTCCATTTGGATTTGTGCCTACAATCACCTTAGCAAAGTCTCTTAAGTAACTGCGCACAGCCTAATTAGTATGCATTATCAATTAACAAACTTAATAGCCGGCAGATTGATTAGATCCTCTGTTGCAGGGGCAGAGCTGAAGCGAAACAGAATGAAAAATCATTGCACGCATACACTGCTGCTTTGTTATTTTCTCAGATCCCCTCCTCCTCCTCCACATTCCTTTAATTAATGCATACATATGGTTCTGAATATCTTGTAAACTAGAGCTTGCTCTAACTCTTTAATAAAACTCACTCATAGATGAGAGAGCCATAGTCCATGCCTTATTTATTTCTGGCTGAAAACATAAACCATTTGTTTTCACACAGGTCTTTCCCCTCTAAATGCTGCAAATTTTAGAGGTCTGCTGCTTCTAAGCTGCTTGTTTTCACAGTAACTGACAGGGAAAAACAGGTAGGTTGGAGCAGTGTGCACCACTTCAGATAACTCATAGCTGAGAAGATGGTTCAGGCATCACATTGATGGTATGATGATACATACCACAAGGTGGATTCCACAACTATTGTTAAAAAAAAAGAATAGCACAAAATATGGTATGCCATTTTATATATTCTGTTATATTGGTGAGCTGGAAAAGAATACGGGAAGAATAACCTTCCTTTTTAGAAAGCAGAAATCAGACTTTACAAGTTTACAGTAAATTTTAGATAAAATACTGGTGTTAGACAGGGTTTTAACCTTTAAGAATAATTTGATGCAAACCTGTTGAGAACTACAGAAAACGACATTCAAGACTATCACTTGCTGCCTTGCAGTAGACAAGGTTCATCTGTGGGCAAAGCCTACCAGCCTTTATACATTGGGAAAGAAAGTGGTGCTTACCATGATGTGAGCACTAGCAGCAACTTGCGGAGTTAATAACTATTTAGCATTTATATAGCATTTACATATGCAAATCACTGAAGAAATATTAGCTAATTAATCCATACAACGGAGCGGTGGGGCAGGTCCTGTAAAAATATCCATGAGTTTTTATATGTTTAAATCCAATAAAGGTGCAAAATTACTTTCCCAAAGGCATAAAATATGCTACTGTCAAGACCTAGATCAGTGCTCAGGGCCCCTGATTCCCATCCCTTAGTGAGGGTGCACTGCCACAATTATCATTTTCATAACCACAGAATCACATAACCCAGTAGTTGAGGTTGGAAGGGACCTCTGGAGGTTATCTGGTCCAAGCCTCCTGCTCAGGTGACATCAGTTACCTGAGAGGAGGGTAGCGTTACCAAAATGACTTGAAGAATGACTGCACCTCTGAGCAGTCATATCTGAAGAAGCTGATGGTTTTAGCCTCATCTTCACAAAAAGGCACAAAAGGACTGAATTCTCCAGTTGATAAAATGGCAACAATTAAGGGTGGTGTGCCAAACTGTGTTTTTCTTTCCCAAATGAGAAGTTAAGTGCGCTGATAAAAGCTTAGTGAGACACTTGGACAGTACTTTGTCAAGTGGAAAGGTGGTGCTTATCACTGAATGGAGACCATATTACTTCCAAAAAAAGCAAGAGCTCACAGACCTGGCTGTGATTAGGACTTTCTCTGGGCCAGGAGACACTTTGTCAAATTTCGATACTAGAGTTCCTGCCACTCCACTGTCATTCAAGGTCTTTTCATGGGTGTTTTTCACTCCAATGATTCTAGCCCACCATTTTTTGCTTTGTAATCATGTTCTCCTAAACAAGCAGACCAAAAAAAGCACAAAGCATGTGGAAGAAATCTCTGTTCTGTACTGCCTCTGTAGTATACTATTATGCCTTGGCATGGTGTTGGTTTTTTTTCCTGTCCCCAAAAGGCAAACGCAAGGAGATAGCAATTATTTTTACTCTGATGTGAAAACAAATCTGTATGATTTAAATAAAACCAACCTAACTGAAGTTAGAGACTGTCTTCCTCCCAGGTCCTGCTGATGTTACTTGGGTTTTATATAAAGGATCGCACACAGTCTTATACAGCTCTACCCTGTTCTCAAACTCCACTCATTCAGATTCTTTCTATTGCTATGCAGGCTTTTTCCTTTTTATTTTTACATGTAGTGGCCCACTACTGCTGAAATAGTAGTGATTTACCAAAAAATCACACACAAAATATTGCTCTGTATTTTGATGTAAAGAATCAGAAGAACCACAGAGATTCAGATATGTAATTAAAAATATTTTACATAAAAAATAAACTTCTTTGGATTCTAAAGAAATCTGAAATACTGCTAGAAGAAATAACAATATCTAAAATATCAAGGATATAACTTCCCCCTGAAAAAGGCTTCCCTCATTAAGAAAAAAATTCTTTAAGTAATAAGAAGACTGAAATTCCTCTGAGTCTAGGTAAGGATGGAGCATTAATTAGCTGCCAGAAAATGGTCTCTCAACACTGCAGTAAGAAATATGCCTCTAATTCTCATTATGTGACCCCAGAGAGGGGCATTAGGTCTGTAACCAGTGAAACTAAAACGTGAAAACTTTTTTTTTTAATGATTGGACTACTCAGAGAGCAAGAGGTGAATAATCACCTGCTATCAATGTATTCTCTTCTCTGGATTAGCAGTGGCTCCATACAGCCCCTTTCTCCTCATCTAAAGCCGATTGTACTCTGTTTAAGGCAGATCACTATATTCAACATATGATTTCTGAAAAAGTAAAGAGATCATTAAAAATACAACAAAAGTCAATGCAGCAACTTTCTATTACCTCTCTGGGTATTGTTGCAGTTGTTCTATGGTCCTACAACTGTTCTATAGCACTCTGCAGATGGAGTTACAGCTGTATTATTCAACGTTTTTTTACTCTCTCTGTAACACCAGGTCCTTGAAAGACTCTCATTTTTGATTGGTATTCCTTCGTTTTCAACTAAAGTCTAACTCAAACAGTTCTAAAATAACCACAACATGCTTTCACATATCTGAGAGCAGACACATAGCATATTGCAAAATGATTTATCTACATTTTGAAGACACTTTACCACATTTGTATTAGTTTATGTCCAATGTTTAAAAAATTGCAGTTGGATTACTCATCTGCTGTAGCCTTAACGATACTAGTATTTTAAGTGTAATTTTTCAAAGCGACTAGTAATTCTGGGTACTTAACATTTGGAAGGAGCCCAAATTTAAAAGGGTAGATGTTCAGCACTTTCTAAAAATCAGTCCATTTTGTATGTCAAGTGAATTTATTCCTGCATTTCTTGTGGAGGATTTGCTCTACCTCTTACACTAGCAAATGGATCTTGAGGGGAAGAGTAGAAGAGATGGTGGAACAGGGAACAGAGGGAACTGGCAAAAACCACCAGCAGACGAACCCCACAATTGGCTTATTTTTTGCTTCTAGTCCAGAAATTTTTGCCCAGAAACTTGTAATATGTGTTTCACCTGTTCTGGAAACAACCTGCACCTTCAGACAACCCAGTTAGAGTGGCTGCATGAGAATTTTCCTTTCAGAGGGCACTATCAGATAGCTGCAATGATGTTCAAGGATTAACCTTCAGGTAAAGAAATGTCCACCTCCAAAACTGGAGAGACACCATTATCTGGTTTTCAATGCTGTACCAAAATAAGACAATTTGAAGAAAACCCCAGTTTAGGGATATGCTCATGTCAATCAACATAGGCTCCTGCTACTCTTTCAACACTGACTACAGCAGGATCACAGGAAATTCAACTAGCTAACTGAGTGAAGGTAATTAAATGCCCAGTGTGAGAAGCGCCATTTTCTCCTCCCCCTTCCCCAAGACAATAAAATATAAACTGGCTAGAATTGGGCCTCAAAGCTCTCCATGCAACTGACTTTTCAGATCTCTGAGGAGCACAGACCTCTCCCCGATCTGGCTTTTGACTACAGCTACGCCAACAGGAAGCTCTTTCCAATAATCACACTCAGACAGGTCAATGAGCCTTATGACTATGATAGGTAAACCTTCACGGGACCCCGAGTCCACAGGTGAGATCACAGCTATCTTGCTCCCTTTGGGACACTCATATCTGGGACAGCTGCATTTTTGCTCCCCCAGTGATGAGGTTTTAGCATGGGGTGCTGCACGGGGACCTCAGGTGCCGCAGTGCTCGGAGAGCCCGGGCTTGGAACGTGCTGCGCGAATATGGTCCTGCTGTAGCAAAAGGGGAAATACAGCAGACTTCTTGGGTTTTAACTACTGTTGTTACACCTAAAAAGACTTGGAAAGAAAAGTAAAGCTACTGAATATCTTCACAAAATCCCTGTGAGGTGAGGAAATGTGCTGATTTGCATGTTATAGATAGAGAACACACCATAGAGGTTTAAAGCACGACATGAAGTAATTTTGGGTACCCAGCTTGAAAAAACTTTGGGCCTAGCTCTTCACAGTAGAAAATATATCAAAAGCACTCGATATGTTCATAGAAAGTTCCCATTGACTTTGGGTTCAATTATAAATGTTAACCGCTCCTTCAACCGTAGGGGACAAAAGAAAGTCCAATGAAAATGTAGGCCCCCTCCGGAAGGAAACTGATGTCCTGGTTACCCGGGACATGGAGAAGGCTGAGGTACTCAATGACTTTTTTGCCTCAGTCTTCACTGATAAGGGCTCTTGTCTCACCACCCAAGCTGTGGAAGGCACAAGC
>JAAGAY010148007.1:1957-88375 GCA_011801015.1 Ardeotis arabs
CCCGCCCCTCCAGGCCCTTTCCCAGCTCTCCGTCCCGCACGGCGAAGCCGTTCCCCAGCCCGGCCGCGCTCCCCGCACCGCTGTCCCGGGAGCGGCGGGATGCGCAGCTGCGGGAGACCCCGCGGCCGGCTCCCCCCGTGGTTTGGGCTTGGTTTTTGGTTTGGTTTTTTTTTTTTCTTTTTTTGATAACCGGCATGACTTCCGTAGGGAAAACGCATCGGAGCCCCGCACTGCTGAGACCTGTTGCCGCTCACGGTAATGATTTACCGGTAATGATTTACTCCTCCGGCGAGGGCTCTTTTGTCTCCGCCGGCGCTGCCCTTTATGCAGCCGGGGGTGGAAACATCTAGGGAAAAAAAAAAAAGCTGGAGCTTGGTCTGGGAACGTAACTCCAGATATATTTGTGTAGAAAGCAAGGCTCCTGTCAGGGCTGAGCGCCGGCCTCTGTATCGTAAGAGATAATTGATTTCTATCCTGCACAGACAGGCTTAAAAATGAAATTTCTTTTGCTGAGGCAACTGACCTTGATCTGTTGGTGGGGAAAAAAAAAAAAAAGTCTTATGTCCGCTTCTCTCCCTCCCACCTCCCCCAATTACGTTTTGAGGCTTGGAAAACTTTATTTAAAAATAATTAAATAGCTGATCTTTGTCATGGAAAGAAGTTTAAGCTCATATCTCACTGCCTAGCTCATGTAAGATTTCTCCACGCACAAGCGTAGAATCATAAAACAAGCCGTGAGAAGATAAACTAGGCGTAGCTTATACCGAGAAATCTCGATAAGGATCCTGTACATAGGCACGCCCGTTCACGGTGTATAAGAACGCATCAATAGATAGCAATATACAAGGTTGCGTATCCGTAGAATGTATATAATGTACCCGTGTAATATGTGAGCAAACTCTAAATATCAATAATAATCTGACGCGAGAAGTTGTAACGCTTTTCCCCCCCACTGCAGCACAAACACAACTCCTGCTGCTGCTAGTTCTTCCCTTTCACCCTACATAAAGCCAACTTTGAGAGGTGACCTCTGAATTACCCGCACTGACGAGTGGCTGGAGACGTCCTGCCGGTATTGGAGATTTCCCTCTGGAGACCACGGGCATCATCGTTGCCGCTTTGCCTCACGTATTTGGGTATTTAAAATCAGACTAACTGGAAGAGACCGGGTGTAAATCTAAATACTGCCCCTTTTGCAGATAGCTCATTTGCAGTATTACTACAGGAAAAGTATTGAAAGGGAAGAAAATGGGTAAAAGTTTGCCGTTATAAAAAAATCACCTGCAGCTCATGTCTTGCAGGCTTTGCCTGCGTCGTTGCTGGCCACAATCCCAATCCAAACTTTTAAACACAATATTTGCTGTCTTTGTTAATCATATGACATTTCATTATGTATGCATAATAATAATAATAATAATAATAATAATAATTCAGAAAAATAAACCTTGCCAAACTCAAGAGCACTAATTATAATCCTGCAAACTGCCTGAGGACAAACATTAAAATTAAGATGGCAGTAAGTATTATACAAGCTGGAAAATTTCACAGTAAGGAACTACAAGTAGATGATAATTTTTTCAACTTAATGAAACAGTTATTTCTATTAAATAATCATAGCTAATGCTTATAAAAATTGCACAGTGTCCCTGAGGACACTAGGACGAGAGAGGAAAAATAAAACTAGTCAAGTAGCTTTGGATTGCCCCAGAATTGGATAGAAGAAAAAAATCCTAGCACTTCCATAAAAAATTTTTCTAAGTCCACGCGATGTTCTTCCTCTGGAAGATACAACGCACTATTAAGATTTTGCGGGTTCCAACTGCCTGTTTGTGTGACTGTAAGCCTAAAAGCCCAGTCACTCCAGCTCCAGGCTGGCCGTGGTTGCTCTCCAAGGGACAGGTCAGCCACCATTTACATTGGCGGAGTCCGATTTGCGTTCATGGGAGCTGGATCGGGCCCTCCTTGCTGGGAGAAAGCTAGGTCACTCTTGCTGTGGCGTGTCACTGATTTATACCAAACCCTTGGTTACTGCCAGATGGGGGGATGCAGAGCTGCTTTTTCTGGGCCAGGCTGTGCAAACCTGTCCCGCTACATCTGTGACACAACACACGCGTGAGTGCATTTTGGAGATACGGTGACAACAGTGCTCTGCTGACTTGTGCATCTCCCACCAACCTGTTTCTCCTATTCAACATGATTTAGGGAACCCTGACCTGCCAGTCTTTTGGAAGCCGTGAAAACGGCACTTTGTTGGTCTAAACATGACACACAGGAGTGTCCCATTTTCCCTCCTGCTTGGGTTGTATCATTTCACCCTGAGAAACCTTATCGGGGTGACTACTCTTCAGATACATGAGATGTATTATTATTTTATGATCTCATGATGAAAGGTGAGGAGAGAGGACCAGAGGATCGATCCTCCAGCACCTTTCCCTCCCTGGCAGCCAAAAAGAGCAAAAGGCTGAGCAAGGCCCAAATCCAGCCGTGGGGCTGGACTCAGCCCTTTTCCACATGTTTCTGAGCCCCGAGCTGTGTGAAGGAGCACCCCACATCCGTCGGGAAGCACCAGAGAATCTCTGGTTACAACTTCTCTGTGGCTTTGCTGGGATGGGCCCACCTGGCCAAGCACGGCCTGACTCTGGCCTGAGCCACGTCCAACAGCCTGGGACCACCCCATCCCTCCGGATGTTGCGGATGGGATACCCTGACAGCACTGCCCACCTGGCATGGGGAGCCCACCCCGGAGTGGGGCCGGCACTGGGCACAGCTGGCCGGAAGGCGGGCAGTTATGGGCCTGGTGGTGCGATCTGTGGGGCATCACTCTTCCAGCCGCCCGTCTGCAGCCCACCGAACCTCCCTATGGTGCTGGGCACAGCTCTTGTGCGGGAGGTGTGGGGCAGGTGAAGAGGGTGAGAAGGCTCCCAGCTGGGACACAGCCAGGTCCAAGGTGGGAGCCCTTCCCACAAGCACCTTTCCCCTCCCTGGGAGAAGCAGCAGCTCCACCCAGGAGACCAAGATCAGGTCTCAGCTACGTCTGGGGCTATTTCCTGCAGCTGCTGCTGTGGCCTCCATCCCCACGGTCCCGGTGGCTCCCTTGGTGGCGAGGTGCCCACGTCACGCCAGCATCAAGGCCAGCACCTCCCCTGCCATGTGATGATGCACCTTGGGGGCCAGAGGAGGAGAGTGAGCCCTGCTTCCCACACGTGGGCCAGAACTCCCTTCCTTCATCCTTGCTGTAAACCGCTGCGCCGAGGCACAGCCTTGTAAAACCCGGTGTGCAACACCCGTCGCATCTGCACGCTGGAGCAACCCGTGCCTACTGGCTTTCTGATGGGGAGCGGGTCCTGTTTCTATATGCTACTGCAAGTATTCACTTCTTCGCCGCACCGACTTTTATTACCCAGCCCACCCCCACCGCAGGACTCTATATCTGCATTTTTAGCTATAAAAAAGAATCCGCGTTTGAGGTGTGTGTTACAGACAAGACCTGAGGTTTTCTTTGAGAAGAACAGTCAGGTCAGAAGCAATTTAAAGCTGGTTTTTGCCAATGTTTATACACGTGCACACGCACAATTTCACAGTTATTAGCAATTGCAATAGATAAAGATACTGTTAATTATCTGATTATATATTTGATAATCACATTATCTCTGGGGAAAAGTGTTATTCACTGAATCATCAGCTGTTTTCTTACATTTTTACATTGTATCGTAAAGTTCTTTTTCACCTAAATACATGTGCAAATTAGTCAGTTTTGTTGGCTTGCCCAATTTTAACGATTTTTTTTCAGTCTGGACAGCCCTGAGTCTAATACATTTACGCAGAGTCTTCAAAACAGTTAGAAAACTGTTACTTACCAGCTGATGTAAGTCCATGTTTTATCGATTCCTGTATGACGGCTGCGTGGGTACCAGAAGACATTATTAGGTGTAAATATACAGTACCCTTGGGTGCAGGGTGTACAGCATTGAGTACGGAAGAGGTGCAGCCTGTAAACTTTTCTGGCCTTGAGACCCAGGCTGTAATAACCTTCAGTGAAAGTCGGCGTGATGAACAACAACAACAACAAAAAAATTATCCAAGAATTCAGAAAGTAACAAGCATGCCTTTGAGTGGACTCTGTCCTTTTTCCAGCATTAGTGACCTGCTGTAAACCATGTATCCCATTTCATGATAGTTTCTAATCAGAAGAATTGGAACTTGTGATAGGTTTGGCGCCGTCACGTGTTTTTGTACAGCTTGATAAGAGGACCCTGTTATAAAGTGACAGCAAAAGAGATAAGAACTCTCGGCAGATAATGGCGGAGCAATGATTAACCTAGAGTGGAGAGGTGCTATGAAGCCCGGAGAGTGGAAGGTTGTAAAGTTGCGGGGTCATAAGATCATACTGAGTGGATGAAAAGCCATACCAACGTGAGTCTAACGACTATAAACTCAGACTTGTGACCCGTCTTCTCGATGTCATCACCTCTTTGCACAGTGGACAGCAAGCACGGTTGTTTGGGCTTCTGCAAACACTCTTGGGGTGGCAGAGCAAGCAAGCATTAATGCCTTAAAGGGGGCTGCTGGGCGTGCTTGGGATTCTGCACCAGCAAAACTCTGGCGGCGCTTTGTCAGACGAAACCATTTTGTCGCCCCGCTCCTCAGGCTGGAGATGCTCAAACCGAATCGCTTTTCAGGCTTCTCCCAGCCGGGACGAGAGCAGGTCTGAAGTTGGGGTTGATGCGGCAACCTGTGCGGTGGCTGGGGTTTGGCAGCTGGGAATCCTGCGTTGTCCCTTGGGCTGGGCTCCCCTCCAGAGCCCCTCACAGCAAGAATGGCAGGCTGTGGAGGGAAGGCCCGATTTTCCAGATTTTTACTGTTTAACTGCAAGTGTATTTTGTACGCTTTATTTACCACACTGGAGTGTATAGATCAGACATTTGTTCCCCCAATTAATAAGTCACAATCATAAATACTCCTTTTGTCTACGGTACATGTAGCAAGTAAAATCATACAGATTTGTGCAGCAAAAACTTCCAGGGATCAGGTTTCTCTTCCTCTTTTTTATACTTGTAATTATACTTGTACTGTACCAAGCCACCTCCCAGCAATGCTGTGAATATTCCTGGCTTGCAGCATGCATGAAATGCTTTAAAAGCAAAACATGCCGTGTGACTGCATCTTCCCATTTATTACAGGAAAAAAATTAATTTACAAGTCTGGTTAAAGAGATACTATGAGTGCTTTTTCAGGGTCACTGGCATTTTTTTATCTGTTTAGACTGAGTGAAAGCTGGAAGCCAGCTTTTACAACAGATTTTTGTACAAACCTAAAGAATTTGGTTCTCTGTTCTAATTCATTTGGTCATCAAATAGATTTTTCAATTCTATTAATAAAAAATGAAAACTGTTATTCATTCCATCAGAAAAAGCATGTCTTTGGGGACAGGGTATGGAGTAAATGAGAAATGCTGGAAATGATACTGTGGTTGGAAACTTTCCATTGTGGCATCAGAGACACTACCGGAGCGCCGTTGGCCTGTACACAGGAGTCTCTATAAAGGAATCTGCTGTCTGTGGGGGAGAGAGATACTAAATCATAGGAAATATAAAGAAACTTTATGCTTTCGTCTTCAAACGCTGTCATTCCTTTCCTTTTTTTACATCAGTATCAAATGTCAGGGTCACAGAAAAATGTTCTTTTTTTTTTTCCGTTCTGATACTTTGTCTCCGCGGATAGAGGAATGTATGCCAGGTGCCTAACCAGACAGATTTTCTTTGCCTTTCTTTATACCCAGTCCAGCGGGGGAAAAGAACCTGGTGGGGAAACTCCGGGACAATCCCCATCAGCCTGTGCCCCAGCAGCTCTATACGTTCTGCAGCCATATGTTTGGGCCGCAGCTGAAAAAAAGTATGTAAGGCTGAGCGTGAGGAGGCATATGAGCTGTACGAGGTTTTTTTTTCTCTTTTCATCCTGAGAGTACGAGACAAAGATTTGAAAGGTAATTTTATTATTTCACACACAGTTTTCTGTCTCAGGTCTTTCAGGAAGATAATGAATTGGAAAACATTTAGTGTCTCTTTTTTTGGCCCGTTCTTGTATGATGAAATTGTCCCTTGTTTGTCCCTCAGAAAAATGTCCCTCAAAAAAAGCGTACCTGATTTCAAAAGCTTGGCACCAGTCCCTCCTTTGACTCTTGCACATCCAATTATTTTGCAACCACTTACCACAAAAATGGAGTCAGAAGGAGTTTCTCCTCTCGTGGGCATTTTCACAAGCGGCATTTTCGTTTGGGCACGTGAGGATGTTAAGAAACAAGCTCTGGAAATGGATCGATGAATGTGCAATGACCTTTGCAAAGAGTTTTAATCCCCAACTTGTATATGTTGGTGTAAATTTAGTGAGCTCAGTCAGGATTTTGTAATTTTCCCATAACATTTTGGATGTTGCCCTTTTGAATCCAGTATGTTTCTTGTCGTCGTTCGATGCCATCTCAGGTTATTGTAGCCTTTGTTTTCAGTACATCTCAGAAAAGGTAAGCATTCTGCACAGCACACATTAAGTGACGGACATGATCCTTGTTCTCCTGAAAATCCAGGACAAACGTGGCATTGACTCTGGCACGGGGCCTACCAGGCCCGAGCAGGCCGCTTGGTTCCAGCCAGAGGTTTGCTTAGGTAGAAAGAGACTTACAAACTCTCTTCTTTGATCTGGAAATCACTCTTTTAAGACTTTTCTTCATTTCAATCCTTCCAATATTCCTCCTGATCTATCACAGACATTTAAAATTCTTTTGGATGCTTCAGTGTATTTTCTCCACCGTCATGAATTTTATATTATTTCACATGTGCAAACCCAAGGCATTAAAAATACAGTTTCATGCCTTTCCCCCAGTAGTTCTGTAAAAGAAGTTAAGAGAATCTGATGTATCTGGTGATCTTCACCTTTTGGATTTTTCAGCGAAGTAATTACAGTACTGAAATGTAAAGTTCTAATTTGTTAAGTTATTTCCATCAGTTGATTCTCAATTTCTGTTTGGCCTTATGGCATGACTGCACTATTAAACTGGTTAGTTGTGTTTTCTCACATATATGTATTTTACATTTTATATTTGTCACCTTAAAACACATTTCAGCATATGCTACTCCTTACTTCTGATTTTCTGCATATTCAAATTCGTCTCTGGAGAGCAGAAGTGTGGTAAGCTCTTTGCGGGTGTCCAAAATGCAAACTGTTTTCCCTGATTAGGTTGATCAGAATATTTTAGTCTCTCACATGTTTCTACTCTCTGTTTGGGTGAACACAATTTAACAGAAACCATATTTGGAGATGAATAATGAATTATCAGGATTATAAAATTGCTTCCTGTGACTTTTCCCTAATAATTACTTACAAAAATTTATTTCAGTGAATATTTCTGCTAATAAACTAATACCTAGAAGAGGAGGTAAATGCAGGCATTTGTAAGTACTTTCTCAGGTTGAATGAGCGATCAGGAAGCCTTCAGGACTGCTTAGGAGGAATACTCAGTTGTGTGTGGGAGGAAGCCACAGCTGTGGATCACAGGGGTCCTCTTTTGGCCTTCACTGGAGGAGCAGCATGAGCTGTGGTGGCACACAGATTTAGTACTTTTTTTTTAGTACTTTTTCTTGGTGTGAGAAGAGCTATTGACGCATATTTTATCAGCTTGTCTGTCTATGTAAGTAGCTTCAATTTCCATTTCTTGCACACCTCCTTTGCTTCAATAATGTCACTTATTGGTGTACAAAGACAAATGATATTAATGAGTTACTCACGGAACCTTTTCAAAGCTTATCTAGGAGATATTTACTGGAAATAGAAGCAGAGTATTTGACTTTGTGAGAAAAGAACAGATTTCTGTGAAACAGGCAGGGGAAATTACTTTCACGCACAGAGCAGTAACAGGTGTTGTGAACCCATCCATCACCTCGCGTAACACTTGGGAGCAGAAAAGCATTTCTTCTTAGAGCACTATTGATAAAATATCAGGAATGTATTACTTTGGAAGGAGGAGAGGAGAAAGAGTCTTCAAGTGGGTCTTAAGTGGAACTGAAAACCTTTTGAATTTGGTAGCTAGTTTTTTCAAGATACGTACGTATGTGTAGGGATGACACCGTTACTATCCCTGCCTCCCCAACCCAAAAAACCCCAATGCCTTAGCTTGATGCAGGATGGAACTACCAAGTCTTGCCTCAGGAAACTAAATCCCAAAAGACTCGGACCGCTTTGATGAGTTTCTGACTGCTTTCTACCCCTGAAGGAAGCTGTATATGTGCTACGCCTGCACTGATGGGCTTTGCTCAGGACCATGGAGTAAGCACAAGCCGAATGCTAGTGGAAGGTGAAAGACCAGCAAAAGAAAGTGGTTACAGCGGCATTGCATGTCTAAGGAAAGGGGGTCTCCTTACTGGGACTCATTTACGGAAGCAGGAGTAGAAGGATGCCTGGATGAACTGCAGGTCAGCCTGGAACGCACGCTCAACGGGCCACCTCCCAGCCGGTGGGAGGAGGAATCAAGGCTCAGTGCTCAAGCCATTGGTCAGATCCGGTGCAGAGGAGCGCTTCCACTTATTTCTGTCTTCCCAATGAGCAAGTACAAAACTTGTTCCAAATTCCAAAGCTGACTTTCATAGGGAAGGACACTGGACAGGAGAGAAAAGTGGGGTAAAGGCCATTCAGAAATAAGGATTTCTGATCATTTTATTAATAACAGTGAGAAATGTAGCACCTGGCAGGAGAGATAAGTGGATTTTCCTAAGCTCTGTTATAGGCGGGTAAATATTGCTCTGGTTTACGGCACTAATAATTAAACAGAACACTAGTCCTTCTCTCGGCAATTTAAAACTTAAGGTGGTTGTTTTTGGGAAATTTGAACAACAGTAACCTCTTTAGATGTAAGCTTCATAATAAAACCTCGTTCTGTCCAACGAACATATTTCATAAGCACATGCAGCACCGAAGAAACACAGTTTTTTCATTGTCTTCCAAGTCATCCAGACACCACTCTTAGTAAATATTGCAGTTCTTAAAAACCAGAACAAGTAGGCTTAAGATCTGAGAAATACTGCATTCCTTCAAGAACACGGTCTCCCTAGTGCAGTTACATGAATAATAGATTAGTATAACATATTAATTAATATTTTTATATCTTTTCATAGAACATGCCCACAGTTTGTCTGACAGTATACTTGTTTTATTTTATATGCTTAGGCCACGGTAAAAAAATGCACATGATTTAGGGGGTCTGTATTTCTGGGGAGAGTGGTAGCACCTGGGATTTCGGAGGAGCCCTGACTTTTAGGGAGCAGCTTTGAACCAGACTGTTAATGAGTCCGCAGTGGCGTGCAGATCTTTAGCTCCAGTTCAGCCATTCTGTTTGTACAGTGCCTAGACCAAGTTCTTTGTCTCAGACTGGGGATTGTGGGTGCTTCTGCCACACCAGGAAATATGAATAGGTGTTCAGGTACCCTTATTAGCTGTAAACTCATGTTATTCTCATCCTAAAACTTGCTTTCCTCTGGTCACCGCTGCCTAACCTTCCATCAGACTGAAACGCTTGTCAGTGGTCCAGGCAACTAAGATGGGGACCTCATGGTGACCTCTGGAAAGTGCTGTATTATAAACATATACATACATATATACAGTAGTAGATATTTAATAGAGTAACAGCAGGGTGATTTAAAAAAAAAAAGTGCTTTTGTCAGTGCCCCAGGTTGCTAATAGGCCTTAACGACTCTGATCAGCTTCACCGGGACCCCAACTCGCAGGCTCCCCGCCCACGGGCCACTGGCTCATTTAAGCTCCAGCTGAGGACTCAACCACTTCCCTGAGCCATGCTGGATGGGAATCTGTTCCTAAATCATTCTTTGAATTTCCTGGCTTGGCCTCAGACCTCGCTGATTTTATTGCTTTCACCGAGTGACCACTGGAGCATCAGAAGGACTTGCTGCCACTCTGCTCGACCAGCTCCTGTGCTGTTGGTGAGTTCTGTACTCAGTCTGTGTTGTTGCTGCCTTTAGCTCCCAGTTTGCCTCCTCTTAGGGTGCAGCTGGCCCTTGCTGTTCCCTGGCAGCTTTTGTAGGTGCTCTCCTCATCCCTCCCTAAGAACAGACAATAACTACTCCTACAATGAAACATAGGGGCTTGCTGGGGATTTGTGTGTGCTTTTCAGTCAGAATGTAGAGACTTTTCAATTAGTCTGGTTGTCTTGGAAGTCTCCCTATAGACACACAGTTTTGGATTTATTTTTTTTTAATTTTATAAAGGGCGAAGCAATTTTGTTCATATAGTTTACAATGAAAGACAACTAAGAAGAACGTGCTCTTTCCCTTTGGTGGTGCCTGGACAGGACACCCCGACCTTCTTAAGATCTTGCTTAGGAAGAGCTTGCAACAGCTCCAAGCCAGCTGGTGGCTGTGTGGCTGCAGAGCCCTTTTCAGCTGCTGGCTGGTGCCTCAAGAGGGAAGGGAATGCTCGTCCAGGTGAGACGTGAGGGCTAGGTCATGTGTAATGTGTGGCTCAAGCCTGTTTCTGAAGAATAACCCCTGTCCCTTGTGTTCCCATTAACTTGCTGTCATGTTTGACACTCATGCATCAGTTGATGGGAGGTAATGACTGAACAATAGCGATTGATTTTTCATTTCATATTAACGACGTGGCAAACCCGAATCTGATAGCGAGGATAGGATGCCAGTGTAGACATTCCAATTTGGCTGTAAAAGAAGCGTCGTCTTAACTTCCCTGGATCCTTACCTCCTGTCTCAAGAAGCTGTATAGAATTCTCTCATCTGGGCATCAGAGTTTTCACAGACTTTAAAATCTGCACAGTTTTCAGTCTTGGGGCAAACATCCATTAAGCTTAAAATAAATGAATGTACTGGATCAATTATTTACCCAAAGCACACTGAGACAAATGACAAACACTGAATGACAGAAGAGGGATGGAATGGGGTGGAAGTTCTTTCTGCCTCAAGATCAGTGTTCAGGAAAATGTAAAGGGACTTCATCTTCAGGTTGTGGAGATTCTGACATTCATTCTATAATTTTCTTTATAAAAAGAAATAATGCACTAGAATCCTTTCTTAACTTATCCTGGTGAGAACTGCTTGAGTCGAGTCATTGAGACTGTACTTGTATAAAATGTTGGGACAGGACAGGAGCTGAGGCTTTATTGTTTTGAAGCTTCAGAAGTTTGGAAAATGTTCGTTGATTTTGCAACAGACTCCAGGATTTTGGCAGGAAGTCAAGCATTTCTGTATAATTTCTCCTATGGTATCAGCGGACTTAAGAAGCTAGCAGAATTGAAGTGAAATTGTTGTAGCTTAAAAAGTTTCCACAACCTGAATAAAAGCACATTTTGTTACTTCAAACACAAACATTCTTTATCTCTTGCTTCTTAGTTCTGTTGCTGTCTGAACTTCTTCCACCTCCCTTTTCACTTTAGATCTCATTTTTCTCACTCTGTCTTGATCCTTCACTGTCTTCTGTTGTGGACAGCTTTCCTCCTCTTGGCAACTGCACTGAGAACCTTTGGAAATGCAGATGTTGAGGATGTTCCCAAGTTAGGCTTTTGTGCTGCTTGCAGTGATGGCACTGCTGCTGTTACTAGAAATGATTCCTTTGTGTAAGAAAGAGGTACAGGAAATATTCCATACGTACAGCGCTAAAATAGCGGCAACACTAGTAGCCTAAGGCTGTACCCTTGCATTGCAGTCTTTGGAAGAAGAATTGCTTTCAGGCTTCGAACTTGTACTGTATTTCTTCACCTCCTTTGATAGCGTTTGCTTCAGTCACAGCACAGCCTTTGGATCTGCTGGAAAGTTGCAGTCCACAATCTTGTTTCGGTTTGCAAGTCCATCTGACTACATTAGACACTGGGGGCTCTTGGGACTCCATTCCTGATCTGGTCTACGCTGAAAGCAGTGGCACAGGGAAAACTTGTCACGCTGGGAGCCTTCTTTGAGCAGAACAGTCTGTGAAGCTACAGCCTCAGTGGTTCTGCCACATAAAAAGGCCCTGTTCTGTTTAAAAAAAACCAAAACCACTACAGCAAATGCTAAAAAGGTTTAGCTCTGGGGCTTTATAATAGCTTCTTCAGGATTTGAAGCTAATCCTGATCCTATTGCAAAAGGTTTGTTGAGAAAGGCTTCAGCTCAGACAGCCATGTCAATACGCCTAGCTGCCTCATACACGGGAGGTAAGCGTGTTGATAACATCAGAAGTGCATACACATTTATTGTATCTGGATGAGGTCTGTTGGGCTGAGTTCTATACAATCTTTACGAGAAGGTATCATATCTTATCTGTGAAGCATCTTCTATGCCTTGATTGCTGTAGAAACAACCACAATCCCACTTCAGTATATTACAGTTTGACCAACCTGCTCAAAATCTAAGCATTGCAGAATTGCCACAGCTCATGGGTTTTTTTTTTATTCTGTCAAACCGTCTTTGAGATGAGCTGACTGGAAAATAGAAGTTAAACACATTGAAATGAAACCTCCAAGAAACCTGAGCCTTCCATGCAAGACATCTGTGTATGCAGGGGAGCTCTGAGACCTGGCAGAGTTTCACAGGTTGGACCTGTAAGCCTGCGGCTTTCTGCTTACAGGAGAGAAAATGAACCATCTTTAAAGCAGACTGACCGAAGCCGCTGAGATGATCCTCACTTTATCTTATTTTATTTCATTACCCACAATGTTGAAAGCTGTCTGCAATGTATGGCGCTTTGTACTTCTCCTTAAGCCACAATTGCTTTTATACCACTGTTCTGAGAAGCTGTTTAGAGAATTTTTGAATTGTTGTGATGATACGATTCAGTCCTAGAGTTGCTCCAAACCACAAAGGCCATATTGTCCTACCAGGCTACTGAAGTGTTGTAAAGGAGACTTTGCTACTTGTAGTTTTCTGAATGGTTTAGCATGTTTCAAGCATGCTGCATGAGAGGAGAATCCTTAATAAAGTACATAACGTGGAGATGAAGCCTTCTTGGTACCCTTCCCACAGTGTGAACATGCCTTCAGACAAGGCACCACTAGTATGGTCTACATCTCTCCACAGCAAGTGTCACATTTCCAGGACCATCCACCTGCTTCATGAGTGGGTACACAGATTCACCTGTAAGGAACTAGGTTTCATTCCACAGAGTCATGGTTTTACTAGGGCCTAATGGTTTTCACCGAAATTTGCACCAGTTATATAGAGGTGTGATGTTAAGTTAGGGATGCGCTATTGGCAGTTGTGTTTCCATCGATGTTTTAGTAGAAACCAGATGAACTGTTGTCCCAGCTAGCCCAATGGAAGTACACCTGAATGCTGGATTGTCCTGGTTTATGAACATGTACAAAGTGTACATCGACAGCTTTAGTTGTATCTATCCTAAAACTGGGTGTAAACAGGAGAGTCATAATAACAAACAGGAGGGGAAATTCACTGGAATACAACACGCATCTTCTGAATCACAACAACATTTTGGAGAGGCTGATAGGACTTGTTTGGCTGACTTACAGTTTCTGCTGGTTTTGTGTCTTATTTCCCCGTTTTAAATAGGATGAGGTGTTATTAGCTGAAATTCAGCAGATATCATCTTAAGGTGAAATGGTGATGGGAGGTGGGAGAAGACAAAACCCTTTCCTTCTTCCCTTGGAAATCCAAACATCAGCAGGGCACAACTCCACCTCACGCTTCCTGGAAGGCCGGGCAGACAGATCCCTCGAGTACCTAAGGAAGCAGCCTTACTCCCACCAGGTCATGTGTGTTTTTACAGGCAATTGCACCATGTTCTGTGGACTCTTATATTTATTATCCATCCCTTTCTGTGGACATTTTTTTTTTTACTTTGTGTTACTTTATTTCTCCTTCTTTGTAGTTGTCAAATGAATTGAATCAAATGAAATCTTCATCGATGTTCAGGAAATACCACAGTGTGAGACAATGCTGATTTCATGAATATAAGCAATTGCTGTACAGAAAAGATTGAGCTCTTCTAACGGGGAGGAACTGTTCCGTAGAGGGGTTTCCTGTACATCTGCGCTAAAGTGGAGCACATCTCATCCTAGGGAGGGAAGGGCAACATATGAAGATATTTGACATGATGTGCGATATGGAGTAGAAAAATGTCCAAATGCATGTGTAAAAATCCTTCTGGTGAGCTTTAAACAGTGTTTAAAATCACAATTCCATGGGATGTTTTTAATCTCATAAAATATTAGCAGTGTTTCACCTCAGATCTACTGTGTCTTAATGTCGTGTTGTTGTTTTATGTCCCATCTGTCTGCAATCATTAATCACTCTTCAGGTAGTGTGACTCAAGAGTTCTGTTGAAGTCAGTATTGAGCTACGCTGACTCACGCTTGCTGAAGATGTAGTCCAAGGTTCATAGAGCGCATTGAAGTAAGAGGTAACAGGTACCACAGAAATGCAAAATGTTACATCGGTGACATAGATGGAAGAAAACTGTCCTCAATTTTTACCAAAGACAAACCACCAAAGTCTTAGGCGCATTATAACTTCAATCCGCAATGACTTCTGTTTTTCTGGTATCGGTTCTGTTTTTTGTTGTACAGGGTAAAATATCCTGCTTCATTCAACTTCATCCCTCCACCCCAGATTAACAACAGCCAAACTGGTCCTCTTGGAACTACTGTTGCTGAATCTTGGGGATGAATAGAGTTTTCTAATGAATAGACAGAGGCAAAAGAATTTTAGAAGTATTTCAGTTGAAAAGGGAGAAACTGAACGGGTATTCCTACTTTCCCGATGCTTGGTCAGAAAAGCCAGCTTTATCATGTTTGGTTTTGCTGGGCGTGGTGGGAAGGTGGGGGATGCACTTCCCATCGCAAACTTGATTGATGCTTCTGCAGGCTCTCACGGTACAAATAATTGCAGAGAGGAAGGTGCCTCAGTGCCAGACGTGGTAGGCTCTCAGTCAGACCTGGCTACTCTTTCTGCTTTTCTTCCAGCAAAGTATCTGGGAATTTAGTTTGGGAACGTTGGCCAGGAATCTTGGGAGCCAAATCAGGAATGATGTCGGTTTGAACTGGCAGGTAGTGAATGGCTGGTGCTGAGCATAAGTGATTCATGTTGTGCAGCTTGAAGGTGCCGTTAGCGTTGAAAAAGTATGTCCTGTCAGTATTCCTGAAATGCTAACTTTTTGAGGCAGAGGGGTCTGTCCTTTTGAATATTCTTGAATAAAGCATAAGGTAATCCCTCTTGTAGGCATTATGCATGTGCATCCCAGGGTGAAAAATGTGTGTCCTTGGGCCTGGTGGGACAAACTCTTCCCTTGCTTAGAGGAGAGAAATTGCAGAGTAAAGTCATAGCTGCGGCCGATTCCTTCAGTGATGCAAACGAGAGTGGAATTCATCCCACTGCCTGTATCTGGTATTTTGCAGAGAAAAGCTCGCTGTGCCAAAACGTACTCGCGTTTGCAAGAATGTGTCTGTGTAGTTTACATTTCCAATTTTAATTTTTGAGCCATGCGTAAGAGGCTCCAGGGAACAGTGTGTACTGTCAGCAGAAGTTATCTTTTTGATGAATCAGGCACATTGTTTGTACCCCTGCGCTTGATGGACGTGTTGTAATAAGGTCCTGAACTGCTTACTGTGTCTTTATGTACCTTCCCTCTCAGCAGTTGTAACTATTGTGCTGCTTGACCTATATTAATGGTACTACAAACAACAAGCTTAACCATTAACTCGTGAGCCCCGTTTAAATGGATTTTGCCAAGAGATCCGAACCGAAGATTTAAGGAGGTAAAAATTAAAAAGCGGGCTACCCAATGTGTGAAGTTTTTTTCCCTGCTTACTGATCTGGTGTGGAGGGTGGGAAGGAGATCAAAGACCCAAGAATAAAACCCAATAAAATCCAGCATCATGTTGTTGTGGTCTGAGCTGTTCAAGGTATGGCAAAGCTCTGTCTGGGATGTTGTGTTTGTTAAAGAACTTGTGCGTTTTATCTGTTGGTTATTCCAATGAGGCTTGCTTGCTCTATCATCTATATCCGCACACACTCCGTAGCGAGAACAGGCTGTCAGGGTTGCGCTGTGGAGGAGGGAATATTGCCCGCTGCTGTCTGGGAAAGAGGGAGGCTGGCTCTCAGCAGCTTGTGAGGGGACAGTGAAAGCTGGAAAGAGTCAGAGTGAAAGGAGCCAGGGTCAGAGCAGTGCTTTAGGGATAGAAGGAGCAGTCTGATTTAGAGTCATAGAATAGTTTGGGTTGGAAGGGACCATTCAAGGCCATCCAGTTCAATCCCCCTGCCAGGAGCAGGGACATCTCCAACCAGATCAGGTTGCTCAGAGCCCTGTCCAGCCTGGAATGTTTCCAGGGATGGGGCATCCACCAGCTCTCTGGGCAACCTGGGCCAGTGCTCCACCACCCTCAGTGTAAAAAATTTTTTCCTAAAATCTAATCTAAATCTACCTCCCTCTGTTTTGAAACCATTACCCCTCATCCTGTCACAACAGGCCCTATTGAACAGCCTCTCCCCATCTTTCCTGCAGCCCCTTTTAGGCACTGGAAGACTGCTATAAGGTCTCCCTGGAGCCTCCTCTTCTCCAGGCTGAATTTAGCTTGACTGAGTTGGGCTGCATCTCAGCAACTCAAGTTCTGTGCACAGAATGTGAATTTTAAACCATTTAATAAAAGCACAAACTCTAATTTTGAATGTACATGACTACATCACCTCAAGAATAAGCAACCGTGATCCATGGTAACTGCCCCACGTGTGCACAAAGCCAACGGCAAAAGTGTGATGGTTCAATGATCCTCCATGGAAAAGTCATCATTTATTGACATCTGTAATTTTTGATTGAGGCCTTAAAGGCTGGGCATGCAAAAGTTAAACGGGGTGGGAGGGGAAGTGCTGTGCTCTGGGATGTCCTGCCAAAGCCTCCCTCTTCCCTGATAAAGCTGTCTCTTCTGCATGCAGGCATTCACATCTGCTGCTGTTTTCATTTGGTGGTTATCTCCCTCTCCGCTGGGATTTCACCATTGTGGCTCCATGGGGCACATGTAGGTGTCTTGCGCAACCGAACAGCGTGTCTCCTGCTGGGTCCTGGTGGTGACAGTGCCAGAAATGTCTGCTTTAGCTAGCAGGAGCAGCTGATACTCATGGGTGCAAATGTCTATGGCTCGTCCTCTGCAGCTGGGCTGTTCCCAGGTGTTGTTTCAGCTGTGAACCAAGCATTGGGTAGCCCTGTGCAGGGAATCAAAACTGAGAATCTGAGTGAAAATCCCTCAGGTGTGTTTAAGAGTCTGTGGCAAGGGCCACACAGATTTGCCTTTCTTTAAGTGCAGGAAAACATGTTTTAGAGCCATGTGGAGTTTGTGTGTTGGTCCTTACTCTGATGTGAGTAGAACACTGTCTTGTCACAAATATAGGGTTTTTTTTTTTCATTGAAACAGGTAAACTGAGGCAAACCTTTGTCAACCCTGATCTCAAGAGTTGTTAGCTGAATAATACTCTCTGGGCCCTGATTTGCAGATGGCAAACAGCTTGGTAAACACTTAATTAAACCATAGAAAGCTTTGCAATAGGAAGGGAGGCAGTGAGCAAGCCTATCAACAATTCAGTGATGTATAACCCAGGTCAGGGAGGGGAGCCTGTGATTCTGCCTGCCAGGCTTCTCTGACCAGTGACTTCCTTGTCTGTCTTGGATTCCGAAAGAAAAAGAGGCACAAAGTCACCCTGACGAGGAAGTGATCTCAATTAGAGTCAACAGGAAAAAACAGAAATGTTGGGGAAGGCTTAACGGGAGCGAACAGAAATGCAACAGTGCCAGCAGAGTGGTTTTTGCCTCTAGGTTTCTGTAGTTCCGATTTTCTCTCCTCTAATGCCAGTAGTGCCCAAGGTTTCCATTTATGTTAAACTGGTAAAAGCCTGTGTATGGGTGATTCCTAAGGGTTATTTCTGCTTACATGAGTTTGTTGTTCCTGAAATTCTACAGAAGCAAGTTTATCTGAGGGACGTATGTTTTAAAGTTTGTCCGTACACGTAGTGACATTAGTTTCTTTAATCTGGATTAGCAGGCACAGTTTTGCTTCACCCAGAGCAAAGGTGGGAGCGGGGCAGGCTCCCGCGGCGACTCTTCTCCTCTTTTCTTCTCTGTCCCTCCAACTCGGAAACAGCGATGCTCAGAATGAGGTCACAGCACGGTGATTTTGTTCTGAATGTCAACTTTTTGTTCTAGCAGCTGTGCTGGCTGGCACCCATGCAAGGAAATTTAGCATTTACCACTGTATTGGTACAACGGTATGATTTTTATTTTGCTCGGAGCCTAATGGGCCTGTTCCGGCTTGTAATCACGAGAGGGCCTGGCAAATGAGCTGTTGAGACGAGCTTGTTCACAACTCTTGGTGAGCAGCGCTCTATGGTTTCGTGTGTTCAAACTAGCTTGCAAGTCGTGAGATTTTTTCCCTTTCTGGTGACTCTAGGTTGGAAGGCTTGTTTACTGGTTTAAAGCACCTTGTTTAGGTGTGCATGTGTTAGCCTGATGGGAAGGGAAGGAAAAACTGGAAGTTTAATAAACTGACACTTTTTTTTTTGCCATTTTTCAGGTATGTGAGAACTGAAATTTAGTTATGGGATGTGACCTGTACAAATATGGGCAAGACAGGTTAAATTAAAGCAGCAGATTTAATGTCACATCTCGTTATAGCTTGCAAAACAGTTATCTGCCAAGAGGAGTATTCTGTGGCCAGGTAACAACAAATTAACACACCAGAGCAGAATTCATTACTTTTTGCTCATTCAGTCAGTCTGTCCTGCAGCAACTGTCGTGATAGGACAGTGTCTTGCAGTATTTCCATACTTTCTGTGCTAAAAGGTTAGTGTGAGCTGTCTTGAGAGAATTTTGTCTTGTATCAGAGCTATAAACCTTATCTCAGTCAATAGAATAAAGCTGGCTAATGATCACCAACTTTATGTTCTTTTCTTTCAGGGGATAGGCTTGAAAAGGTAGATATTTCTTTCAACAATGCAAAAAGCATCTTGGAGAAAATACTCTTCATTACACACCAGTAAAGATAAGGAGCCTTTCCTTAGGCTACTTATCACCTGAATTCTCAGGTAAAGAGTGTAAGTATGGTGTGTGGATAAATCTGGGCATTTACATCTCAAGCCCACGCTCTTCTTACGCAGACCTCCTGTGCAAGCTAGTTGAAGTCTTGCATGCCTCAGGCTTGTGTGATTTTTATTTTATTTTTGTATTGAAGACGTCTTGGAGAAGACAAACTCATTAGAACTGTCAGGGAGAAATGGAAACAACTTGTGTTCCTCATGTCGCTCTTCCGAAATGGAGGCTGGCCAGCTGGAGGCAGCTGCCTACAAGATTGCAGCTGGGAGGGCAATTGGAATTCCTTAAAAGCAACTGGATGGTGCTTGTATTTATTGCAAACAGTGTGCAAGGTAAAGCTGAGGAGCAGTGAAATCTGTTGTGAAATGGCAAGAAAAGGATCATGTTTGCAGACAGCTATGTTTTAAATTAGTAGTAGGACAAAGCAAGCATTAAATCTGGATCTTGAGACACCTTGGGATCCTCAAGCACAGATAGAAAAAAAAAACCAAAAACTGTACAGGACCAGAATGTCCCTATTTGTACCCAAAAGACAGACATGATGTCAGTTATTCACTGAAAATCAGGACTTGCTCCAGCTCAGTATATTTGGGCTTTTAATGGCATTTGAGTTGACATGCAGAAGCAGGTCTTTTACCCTAAGAAACATTTTTTTTTTCCCCTCAGCCTCACTTAATTGCTTTATCTCTGAACTTCTCAATGCTTTCAGCCCTTATCACTTGCTCCTGCACTCTCTTTTTACAGAAGTTTCAGCTACACTATTCACTCCAGTGATCTTATTTGGCAGTCATTCCAAAGGATGCACGAGCTTCTAAATGAAATACTTCTGCTTAATTTGTTTCCCCGTGCTTGTGTCTTCCACCTTATGAACTCTACACGGGTTATCAAAAGCCGCTCTATTAAATTATGCATTAACCAGCAGTATATGTTTACAGTGTGTGTGTTTAATGGCATAATATTACAAACACCACGTAGTATAAGGACAGCAGCTCAGTAAAAAGTATATTGTTACGAGCTAAAAAAACTCAACTAATCAGGATTTGGAACTCTGTGTAAAAGGAGAAGTTTGGATAGACCAGCCTTGGGAATTTACAGACTGTACCCTGTGCGTTACAACGTACCGCTGCCCTTACGTGGGGAACCACCTCGGACTAAGTGGGAGTTGTGGGAGGGTTACAGGGCTGGAGCTCTGGTGCAGCACTATAGAACTTCAGCTGCGCCAAACTACATATTTTGGAATGACTTGAACATTTTAATGATTATTGATATTCGAAGAATGTTTTAGCGCTTTTCTTCACAAAGCAATCACCTTTATCAGCATCACGTTAAAGAGGTGCTGAAAGCAGACGATGCATCTTCATATGACCAAATGTTGCAAACCTCTGAGAAATATAACGAAACTGTTCTTGGTAGCAGATTCATGACGAGGCTCCCAAGAGAAGAACGCATTTATTTGTGAGCTGCATCAGGAAAGAGATGTGTGCCTGCCTCTGCACTCCTACTCATTGGTTTTTGGTTGCATAGATCTAGCATCCAGGCATCCAAACCAGTCTGTGTCCCCGTTCTGCTAGCTGTTAGGATGGATGGTGTACATTAACATTTGCTTGGAGGTTTTATGAGCTGAGGACAGGAAGGCAAAAGCCTGTGCTCTACTGCTTTAGTTTTTGGATGAGGCTAGGTATGAAGTGATTAAGTACTTTTCCAAGCCTGAATGAGATGGGAAGATGACTTAGTTCTTTTGGTTAGCCTGTCTCCATTGGGAAGACCATTAGGGATGTGAGACACCAACAGAAGACTTTCTTCAGAAAATAACTATTTTCATAACAAATGAGGTACTGCTTTGTAGCTCAGCTCTTTCTTTGCCTTTTAAATAAGATTTTTGCAAGATAACATCATTTTTGTCACAACTAGTCTACTTGGTCCAAAACTCCTGGTCTTGGCCATCCACTGGCTTGCTTCCTGGCTATTCCTGTAAAATACATAACTCCTCTAAACATGACAGCTAACACTGCCAGACAATATTTTGAGGGTGAAGATAAGAAATTAAATGTTGTTAGCGTGGTGGATGCACTGTGGACACCGGTTCTGCACTAGAGCAGTGTAGATCCTGAATGTCTGTCTTATATTTTGGTGGATTATGTCAACAGGCTCTGGTCAAACTTCCCTGGTCCAGGGCTACTCATGACTTTATTCCTTGAGTTGCCAGCTGTGCTAGCCGTCTTCCAGCCATGCTCATGGAAGGTCAGTGCCATGTCCCTTAGCATGTAATGTGGGAAGCAGGCACCAAGCCTGATGTAGCTCTTCTGCTTGAGTACTCCCCTCCTGCCCTACTCTGGTGATAAGGAGCTTCCCATCTGAGGAACTGCAGCAGAACCAAAGTTTTTGAGGGCTGAGGATCTGAGTTTTATTCAAATCTAAATGAGATCTTAATTTCTATGCTGTTGCATGGGGGCTAGCATGCTGAGAGCATTGTGTTATTCAGAGCCATTAGAAAAGAGTCTTCCTGGAGACATGTGAGGAAACTAAGAGTAGCAGCTTTTACGGGAGAATAATCTGGAGTTGCCTCAGTGGTCTAGATATTTGGGATGTGACAGAAGCTCATAAAGCTCACTTGTTTTCTGGTATCTGTTATTTGTGCTAATTCCACCCCAAAGGCTGCTCTTCAGGACTACAGTCAGGCCAGGCTGATGTTACTGTTTCATGACCTTAAACCAAAAGGGACATTTATTATTATGAAAGACTTAACAGTGCTTCTAATAATATTTTAAATATTTTATTCTCTGGAGAGTAGCCTAGACATGTTGTGTATAATGAAATGAGCCAAATGGCTCTTCACAACAGCTGTAGCAATGTACAAGTGATTTTTCTGCTTTGAAAACAGGAAAAAAAAAAACCAACCACCCTCTTGTGTTGCATCATTCTGGCTGGGAAGTACTCAAAGTTATTGTGACAGGACTGTATTTTGAGCAATTGTTGGTGATTTGTTTTTTAGCACACAAAGAAAGTAATAAATCTGTCACCCTGAAAAATCAGGTTGTGACCTAAAGGAAGGAGCAAATTGTGGCGTTAGGTAAAAAAGAGTGACCTGTCTATGAGGGTCATTTATCATTATAACAAAATTGCTGGTGCTCTCCTAGCTGACCAGGAAGAAAGGCTGCGGTAAGCAGAATCGAGGGATGCAAGCATCCGAATATTTTTAACTGATCAATATTTTCAGGATTTACAAGCAGCCAAAAACCTGTCAGCATGCAGAGTAAGTGCACGGTGCATCTGTTCTAAGAAAGAAAACATGGGAAAATGGGTTTAATTTGGCAATTAAAAATGAAATACACTTTAGATTAAAAAAGAAACAAGCCTCCCAAACTCTTTCTTACCCCGCCATCATTTATTCTGTGTTATCCTATACATAAATAATTTTACGTGTATCCTAATCCTTTTTATAAAAAGGTAACAGAACAAATTCAGTGCCACAGCTGAGGCTGGCAGAGGTTGCATCCACTGCAAAGGGATATGTTCCATGAGTTCAAGTCTGACTGGTGCGGAATATCCGCTGAACGTGTTTTGAAATGAAAGATTGAAAAGATGAGTTCTTCTTATGTCATTATTCTTAAGTATCGAATCTCACTCAGAATGAAATACTTCAGTTAATTCTGGAAAATATTTTTCCTGCTCTTCATTCTCTCCCAGTTGTGATTTTTCACTTTAATCTGTTTTTATCGAGTTCGCAAAGGCATAACGAAAGAGGAGTGAGTGGGGGGGGGAACCCAACCCGATTTCTTGTACAGTAATTTTCATGCCAATTGCTAATTTCCACTGATTGCCTTAGTGCAGGAGTGTCTTATCAGACCAGAACCTCCAATGCTAAAAAACAATTCCAATGTGTTTAGAAAAGCATTTATGATCCAGGCTATCGCCTGTCGTTAGGCATTACCAGTATTATACTGCATTAGGAATGCGTAACACAGCTATTTGAATACAATTTACGAGGACATTTTAATATCAAGGCTGGTAAAGTACTGTACGCTTTCAATGCCTTATAAAGACATTAAGATAAAAATTGTGTAGATGGCAAAATAGTAATTTATAAGATGAACTGTCTTTTTAATCCACATTGATAATACTCTGTTCATTGTGGCTTTATTAAGGAAATCATCTTAGCATAATTTTAAGCATAAATACAAATTCAATTCATTTATTCAGACTTGACTACATGGCAGTGCCAAGTTCTGGTGTAACTCTGCGCCAAAGCACCCTGTCAGGTCTTATCGCTGCAGGGGACCAGGCTGGGCTCAAAGCACTTAACTGAAGATTCACAACTTGTGCTCTAAAAAAATCAGACTTTTTCCAGCAAGTCTTCCACTTTGAGGGGGTCAACAAAGTAACTCTGGAAAAAAAAAAGTACCCTAAACTGGTCGTTAGACAGCAACATCTTTATTTCGCTCCTTCCTGAAAATGTGGAAATGGATCTTTATGCTGATAATATGATCTTTTTAAACTTCTAATTAAAAAGAAAATTTAAAAGTTCTGTCACTAATATGTCTCAAACATATTTTGTTAAATTTTAGCTTTTATATTTAGAACCAAATCTTGTCAGCGTGTGCTTTTGCCCTTGTGCTCAGGACTTTTTTTTTTCTTTTTTTCTCCTTGTATTTGATACATATCCATAAAATAAACTGGATTACTCTCTGTTAGACTGGCATTTGATGAAAAACTGAATTAACTCTCTTCTATCTGAGACCCAGCCTTAGGAAAAAAAGGATTTGCCTAGTGATAACTTATTAACTGAGGTCAGATTTCCAGAAAAGCTTTCATCTATTCTTTTCAATTACTGTATTATGTATTCTGATTTTTCACCTTCATTAAAGCCACTGTCAAAGATAAATTTCTAAAGCTGTCTTCCAGTATTTTAGTTGTAAATTCTACATTTTGAACGTAGAAAAAACTTGTCCAAATAAATTATGGAAAAATCCTGGTTGAAATATAATAGACAGAGGATAGGTGAAAGACCTTTTTAAATCTAGTCCTTCCATTTGTTTGTGATGTTCAGCACATGGCTACCGATCGGTGAAGAGGTAAATGTGTAGGTTAGATTTCTTGTGGAAAGGGAACAGCATAAAAATGTGGACTTAGGGGAAAAAAAAAACCCAACACACCGGAGTATCTGCAGGCTTAATATCACCTTGAAAAGTGAGTACAGCTTTTGCATGTGCAAGAACTAGGTCATCATGCTTTCCCCCAAGGTTTCAGATGAGGCAGCCAGGAGTGAAGGGTCTGGTCCACCATTCACCAAAACCAAGGGGATTTTGCTTTCCTCGCCCCTCGCATCTCCCACTTTACCCTAACAGAAAACAAATGTGCAATGTGGTAACTTAAATTGCAATGAAAATTGCTACTTGTGAAACTATGGAAGCAAGAAGCCAAAAGTAAAAAAAATTTTCTCTTGAACAAAAATCAAGCTGTTTGGTGAAAGAACTGAAGCATGGAGTCCTGTAGAAGTTTCTTTTGTTATTGCCAGCAATAATTTAACTCTTTCTTACCCCTCCAGATGCCTGACAGTGCCTGTTTTCTCCCCTCTTTTGATGCAGAGTTTATCTTTCAGATTTTCCTCACTCTTTCAAATTTGATTGAAACTAGTTTGTATTTGAAACCCAAAACTTATTGTAGGAAGACCAACAGAAAGAGAAAGACCCTCAAGGAAACAGATCTAAAACTATTGCATATACTTATTCCTGTGCTGAAACGATGGCTTCTCTTCCCAATACCTTGATATTTGATTTTTAATCACTTCATAAAAAACTGTATGTGGCAAAATCCCAAATTACAACGGTGAAGTAGTGCACAAGTAGAAAAGAAACCTGTGAAAAAGGCTTCTGTGTTTGTAAGGTATTTCCTCATAAATACAGCTGTTTTCTGTAATTTTGGGGATGGATTTGAGGCAGGTTTGTCTGGAGATGTCACATGAGACCCTCTAAGCAATACTAATATTGTTCTGTCTGTGAGGTGCAGTTTGTATTCATTTCAGTCAAGATCTATTGTAGTTTTGTCTGCCTCAAGTGTTCCCTTCGCAATGAAGTTTACATTTTAGAAAGTGGCAAGATATCAAATTTGCCGTGAGGTTATAGCAAGTTGTAGGCAGCAGCTGAAGGAGATCTATCTTTACACACTGAAACATAGAACATTCCTAATTTTTATAAGAGTATAAAACTTGATGTTGAAGTCTCTTTTCAGTTAACACAGTATAACGCACGTTTCGGCTGGCTCAGCCCTGGGAATTACGGCTGAGATTGAGGAGGTACGAGAGACAGGATTTCTGAAACGAGAGAGCGTGCACAACTTTGATGTATAATCCAGGGTCAAAACTACTTGGACCTTAAATTATTATCAAATGTGTGGGTAATGCTTCCTTCCCAATATATATGTTAATACTATTACATATTTCTAAAACTACACTACACTTTTTAACTTATCCAGACAAAATATCAAGAGTTCTGATTGATCAGTGTCCTTTTAGTAAAGAAGCCACCTGATGTGTGCAGCAACACCATTGTTTGGTGCATACTTATTAATTTAATTCTAAGTTGCAACATGTTTTCCTTGCATCTTTTTTTACGCTCGGTGGGAGCCATAGATGTTGCTAACTGGTTTCTTTTTACCGTATTATTTTCTAAGAACTTCCCGATTCAGATTTGAAGTGTTATTAGGACAAAGGTGGCAGGTTGTGTCTGGCCAACTTATTTTCTTGCTATTTGTAGAAACAAATGTGCTTTATTGTGCCCAATAGATTGGCACTTAGATGAGGTAGGAGTAAGCAGCTAATCAATCATATCTGGATAATAGACATCAGTGCTATTGCTTTGCAAGGTTTATCCTCTTTGATTTATACTGGGGGATTGTTTTTTATGGGACTTTTAGAATATTTGTGACTGAATAATGTTTTTATGACCAAGCCACAAACACAAAGCCATTATTTCTTTTAAAGCTGACGATCAACAGTTTGATTAAATTTGTACGTAGTTTGATGGCATCCAGTCTGGATGCTCTCAAGTGGAATGAACAGAAGATGCTTCCAAAGCAATAGTGGTACTGGGCCTGAATTCCTATTGACCATTACCTTGTTGAGTCATTTACAACGGAGAGGTAAAAATACAACTGAGCCAAAATGGCAGCCTGTACTCCCTTTATGCTGATCTAAAAGTCCACATAAACTTCAGCACGATGAAGACTTGAGCCATTGTCCATTAAGCATCAAGAAATATTCAGCCTAGACACTTCAATTAATTTTTAGTCTGCTTCATTGGTTCTGAAGTGTCTAAAATCTTTACTGTAACCCAGTTGCAATGAAGAGAAAAGGTTGAAAAACTGTTGTGAAAACGAAATAAAAAGAAATACCCACCCACAGCTGACTGCTACATGGCTATCTCTGTGCAACGATCCTCTTGCTTGTAAGCAATTACAGTGCGTGCTGTGTTTGAATATAACAGCAGATATTACCATGCTGATGAGCAACTGATTTTATCTAGTTTTGGGTCCCCCAGTACAGGAAAGGATGGATGAAACTGGAACGAGTTCAGCAGAGGCCACCAAGCTCCTTGGGGGCTGGAGTGGAGGCTGAGGGTCCAGGGCTTCCTCGGCCTGGAGGGGAGGCCTAGCAGCCAGGCTCTCACTGAGGTGCAGGGCAGGAAAACCAAAAGACTGGTCATGAACTGAATCAGGAGGTTTGGTGTCACTATGAGCATAATGAAGCAGTGGGACAGGTTTTTAGAGGAAGCTGTGCAGTCAGTCTTGGAGGCTTTCCGGAAAAGCCCAAAGAAACCTGGTCTGGATTCAGTGCTGAAGCTGCTTTCAGTGGGAGGCTGGACAGAGAGACCCTGACATCCCTTCCAGCTGGAATGATTCTGTGACTTTATTTTTCCTGATAGGATTAGGTGTTGAGATTTTTTTTTTTGAACTGTCCAGGGGATCTGGATCCTCCAGAGGACTGCAAAAGAGCTTGGAGCCTAGCTGGTCTGTCTTTGAGACAAATGGGTACTGAGGGCTCTGCCCTTGGGAATCTGTTCTTACCTCTGGCCTTGTTTATCTGCAGGGCTTTAGTGATTCTTGTAAACTCATTAAAATATACCTAGAGCAGGTCCTCTGCCGTTTGATGGCAGTGTAGAACATAGTCACCAATGATGCCATTGCAGTGAAAACTATCAAAATTTGTAGAAAAAAAATTATACTTTTTGGGTAAGTGACCAGGGCAAAATGCATGTGGGCATGAGGAGGATGATCAAGTTCCCTTTAACTACACTTTGGACTGATGAGACTTAACTGCGCTGATAAGATAAACCCAAGACATTACAGCTGAAGCAATGGAGATTTCTCAGCCTGTAGCTTATAGCCAAAATGAAATGTGGTTTTAAGTGTATCCTTGAGGAAAACTACAATGTGGAGTGAAGAGGACTACATGTTCCTCAATGCTATGCAGAGGAGACATAACAATGAAAAAATCTTATCTCACTGGTTGTAAACTTGTGTTTCGTCTTGAACCTACCAGTGGACAAACTATTCTGATGCCCTTCTGTTTGCTTTGCTTGCTCTGGCCTCGTGTCCAAGTGCTCGACTCGGCGCCAAAGCATCCTTCCGAGCCAAGACACTTTCTTAACAGCCAGCATAATTCTGCTATTTTGTTAATAAAGACCGATAACGTTCAGCAAAATAGCCGGCAGCCATACAGTGCCTGGTTTTACGCAGCTCTGATCACACAATATTTGCAGCGGAGGGTGGCTGGTCAGGGGAGCGGAGAGGAACAGCATCCTGATTCCCCCAAGAAGAGTCTATCAGTAACGCCGCATGCTTCCTTTTCGAAGCCTTTGTGTTTTAACGCATGAATTAGTATTTCCTCCTGCTGCCTCAGACCACACGTCCCTGTGCTTAGGACTCTGGAGTCCAAGAGCCGTACTGGGATAGAGCTTTCTCAATAAGGTGGTCTTGTGTTGTAAAAATGCTTGTTCTAACTATCAATTTTGCCCCTCACTTGTTTGTTACGCTACGTGGGAGGGAGGCTATGCAAGAAAGTATTTGTGGTTTCAGTCATGGGGATGATGCCTCACACAATGCAGCCTGCGAGGAGGGGGGAAAAACCCCAAATCCCCATCCCCAAAAGACCCCTCACACAAAGACCATCACAAAAACGCGAGTACTAGCATACCAGCCTGTGTTAATGGGATACCTGTCACTACAAGAGGGCACATTGTCAGTGAAATGAAATGCAGAAATGGGCATAGGTCCACCTCTAATCTGTTGCCTCATGGTAATGATTAGTAATTGATGCCTTGTAAAGCATCTTGGATCACTAAACGGGATCTGATTTTCAGTGGAGCAGCATATGGTGATCATAGATGCCCAGTATTTTTGGATGGATAGAGCTCAGCAATGCTTCAAATTTACCAAATTTATGCACTTCAGTATTTAATGTCCTGGAACACTTTTGATCTCAGCAGAACCCTTGTCCTCCCTATCTTCCTGCACCCTTCACACAGATTTTTGAGTACTCTTATTCCAGAATAAGTGTATCCACATGAAGTTCTGTCCCAGAACAACTATTTTAGTGCATTTTCAAGAGGGGAAACTTCAGGTGCCTGGCTTAGGGATCAGTTTTTCAAGAACAGACATGTTTCCAACCTTCCTTCCCTCATGTATGATGTTCTTGCTGAAGGCTCAGCTTTCGTTGTCCTTTAAATCACTGCTCCACCTTGCACCTCTCTAGCTGGGAATGCTGCTAACGCATGGGTTGTATTTTTCTTCGGTGGATTTCTACAGTTTGTGGATTATTTTGACTGCCGCACTTCATAGCGTCTCAGGTTTGAGAGGATACGAGCAGAAGTGTCTGGGTGATCATCCAGTGTTTTCCAGCTTTGCATTAACTGGGGACCATGGTGCAGAGCACATACAGGTGACTGATTGGCTGGGGCAAGCCAAGCGAACTCCTGAGCACCCGCAGAGCTCAAGCAGGGCTCACCACTTAAAAAATAACGTCAATAGGAATTTCTTGGCATCTGAATATATATTTTTCATGTAGTTATTCCTGCAAATCCTTGAAGTAGAGTACTTTTTTTTTTTAATCAACCTGCCTCTATGGGTCGGTTAGTACAACAGTGAGCCATATAATGTCACAGGACCTGGCAAACTGTTAGGTACTTCTGCTTTTGGTTTGTGCAGTGTGTATTTTTGTGATTAAATAATCTCCCTCTCTGATATGTGTGTTAGTGTGTACAAATAGCATCTCTGTACCATTTCCTAGATTTTTGTCTCAGCAGAGGGGTCTAGAGCAGTCAGGTAAGGTGCTACCTTACATAGCAGCTCTTCAGAACTTGTTGGTTTGACAGAGATGCAAGACAACGTAAGTCTCTGAATCACAGAATCTTTAAGGTTGGAAGAGACCTCCAAGATCATCAAGTCCAACCATCAACCCAACACTACCATGTCCACTAAATCATGTCCTGAAGTGCCACCTCTACACGTTCTTTGAATGCCTCCAGGGATGGTGACTCTACAACTTCCTCAGGCAGCCTGTTCCACTAATGCTGTGATTGTGGTCTAAAGCCATCCTAGAACTTCATGAATAAAAAGACAAGTTTCTATAGCAAATAGTTTGCTGTACAAGCAGAAAACACTTTTCAGCAGACCTGTGTCAGGGATGAGAACCAACTTTTTTAAGGCCAACTCATCTTAATGAACTATTAACTAAATTGCTTACCAAGAATAATTTACAGCTTAATAGCAGTAAGCTGACCTGTGTCGCTGAGGCAACAGCTTCGGTGTCGGCATGATCCGCAGCGGCGCGGCACAGCACAGAGAGGGGGTTCCCGAAGCAGGGAAGCTCAGGGGGGAGCGGAGCGAGGCGCCAGGAGCCTGCAGCTCGCGTGAGAGCGGCTGACAAGACGTTAATGTTAAAGCACCTGCTATATTATTTTTAAGAAAATATGTGCAACTCTTCTAGTACCTGTGAAGACTGCATTGCTCTTGAATGTTTGTTTACTACTTTAAGTGCAGCTATAACAGGTAAAATAGACTTTAATTTAAAAGAAAAAATAATTCAGCCTTATGTTTAAATTCTCATGTCAAATCATGTAAATATATCAGGTGAGCTTTAAGGTAGAGTCAAGGCTCATTAATGAATAGCTGAAGATTTTTACTTGTAAACCTACACTGGTTTTTAGGAATTGCCATTTATTCCAAGTCAGGAGAAAATGTTTATTATGGGTGAATTAAGTTAGAGTAAAAAAAAAACTTTGTTCATTCTTGGTCAAGTAAACGAGGAACAGTTATCATATGGGGTCCCCAAGTAACTGGTTTCTAGATCATGCCATGTACTGGTGTAATAAGGTGCGAAGTGCTTCAATGACTTGCCTGAGATGGTAGAGTGACCCTATAGCAGAACCAAAAATAAAACTCAAGTACTGGTTCCTCATCTAGTGACCTCTTCCTGGATATATTGCTGCTTTAGTGTGAATAAACAAACATTTATGAAACATGGAAGATGTACAACCTTTCAGTGATATATTTAAAGACAAAGAAGTGGTATTGCCAGGAAGTGTCTCCTGTTTCCCCTTTTATCCCTGGCTCCGAGTCCATTTTGGCACATGTCTGTTACAATTGCGATAGCGGTTAGGCCACTCTGGATATTTGTGGAGGAATTTTTCAGACAGGGAAGGCCAGGTTGGCCAGGACTCTGAGCGACCTGATCTGGTTGGAGATGTCCCTGCTTCTGGCAGGGGGGTTGGACTGGGTGGGCTTGAACGGTCCCTCCCCACCCAAACCCTTCTGTGATTCTAGGGACACTCTTCTGTATCCAAAGCAATCTACTGCAGAGAGGGAATGCTGACTGAGATGAAAGTCATGTAAACCCCAGCAGATGACCTGTGATGCACACCTTTGGGCCAAAATTAAAATAATTGACTAACCCTGGTGTGCTATCTCTGAGGTCTGTCATGGATCTGGAGATCTCCAAAGAGATAATTTTAGAGGCAATCAAGCCTGTAGTGTTACTGCTGACTAACAGATAACTGGGTAACAAACCACCAAGTGTGAGGAAAAGCGTGAAATTAAATTCTTGTGTGTAAATACATTTTCATTACACACTTGTATCAGTGCACAAAATACTTCAAACAAGTTTGGGGTTTTTTTAGCAATATGAGGATCTACATTAGAGGACTTGGACTTTTCTCTCCCTTCTAAATACTGCTAGGAAAAAGAATAACACCTGGAGCATCCTAGATGCTCCGCTCTTTCATCCATACTGCAGCCATGTCGAACGTCAGCTGGAAAATACAGATCTGAGAGTACACGTGTCTAGGAGGTTAGATGCCAGCTGCATACCAGACACTTAAGACAAAAAAGAAAACTCCTGACTCAGACAATGCTTTCAAAGCTACGGAGATAACAAAGAGAAATTCCTAAAATGCAGGATGTCCTGCTGCAGGAGGAGCCCTTAAGGAGGAGGTGGAAGGAAGCTGGACAATCCCAAAGAGAAAGAAGCATTCACACAAACTCATTTTCAAGACTAAATCCAAAAACCAAACATGCGATAAACTTATACAAGAGAAATTATTGCTGCTAACGGACTCTGTGCCTACTGTTAATTTAAAGAGGATATGGCAGTGTTGGCAGTTTAATAAAGGAGCTGAACTTGTTCTTAGACATTTGATAAGTTTTCATAAAATGAAGATATGTGATTTATCTCTCCAGGCTAATAGAAAAAATAGTCTTTCTCATCCTGCTGTGTCTTGATAAGGCTTAATACAGTTGATAAATACGCGATAACTTTAGCTACACAAACCAGTCTGTAAGGAAGCGTAGGGCCTGCTCCTGCTCCCTCTTTAACTCTCTCTGCAAATCCTTGAAGCATGCTTTAGGTAAAACCTTAACTTTCAGGAGTTTTGTTTTGCTTACTATTAAGCTGTTTATGTAGTAGTTTCACTTTCCTAGTTGTCTTATAGCCATGGAACTTCATAAGGAGAATTTTATTAACAAAGTTTTGTGCTAAGTACAAACACTAAATCAAAATGCCTGACAATATTTGCTCTGTGTTTGTGTGTGTGTATATATTAAAATGCATTTAACCTATATAAAGGTCAGCATAGATGTGTGCAAACAAATATGTATGTATACAGGCATATATAGATTCTTATATATTTAAAAAATACACGTATATAAATTGTTCAAACTCTAGCCACTTATTCTCATCAGTGATCTTTCGGAGAAAACAGATTTGGAAACAACCAGAGGATCCATCCCATAAAAGGGAAATGCTTTATTTAGTTGGGTGGAGATTTTTGCAAGAAATAGCAGAGGAGAACACATATACTTGACAACAGAAAACAATGTCAGAAAGCTGCAACTTGATGTGGAACACAGAACCAATTTGTCTTAATGAATTCAGATGCATAGAAAAATGTGGCGGAACATTTATTTGGGTGGTTTTGCACTCCAATTAGTATTCATATGTTTGAGGTGTTCTCCCCTGTTATGTTTCTAGTTATCTTGGAAACATGTACAACGCAGTTGGTTTTTTTGGGTGGTTTTTTTTTTTTTTTTTTCCCCTGTCAGATGAAGTGTAATACTACGGGGAAAAAATATTAAGCTTAAGCAAAAAAAATATCCTGGAAAGTTCTCCCTGGCATCCATGCAATGCAGTTCTCAAATATCAGATGGATGTACATGACAATTAGCTCAGGCTTTGCCTTAGAGGAGCACACAGCAGGATGCCAAAGTTCCTATCCTATGATGCAATAAATCCTCTTTTATTAGCAGAGCTTCAGTTTTCAGTTAAAAACAATCACAACCTGCACTGTGCACTTTATTCTGTTTGTGATGTGGCTCAGTGCTCCTTCACAGAGCAACTGATGCAACTCTTCAGACATTCCTTACAAGAGAACAGTTAGCAAAAAACAACCGGAAATTCAAATACTTTGAGTGTAGTTAAGATTGATTTATACCAGCAAGAAAATATTTCCAACTATCCTATTGCTGGTTACTTTTTTCCTATTTATTCTACGCACACGGAAAAGTAATATAATCTGGGGAACATCAATCACCCTGCAGGCCCCGTTTCTTCTGTGAATGTTACTTTTCTCTTTAGATTTTCCACGCAACTTTGAGCAGATAATCATGTTTAAAGCATTTGTTCATTAAGCCAACAGTGGGAATAACTTTGTAGTTGTATTCTCTCAAGGTATGGAATATTCTGCCACGCTTTTCAAAATGCAATGGATGTCTGTGCCATACAGAGAGGCATATTCTTTCAGGAGAGAAATGTTTCAGAGGATCAGAAGACTAGGTAAAATGTCAAATCACTGCCCATCAGGGGCAAAATGAAGTATGGACACTCTTAAAAAAAAAAAAAAAATTGAACTGTCTGTATCAGTCTAAGACATTATTAAAGATGAGTTAGACCTGATACAAGAGAGACCAGGGCTGAGGGTGTAACTTAGGTTCTGTTCTGGGGGTGCTATAAAAGGGTTTGGTAATGATCACAAAAATTTCCAAGTGATTCTCATTTCAGAAACACGCCAAGTTAGTATGTTTATACTCCAAAACCAGTTACACATGCTTGTTTTCCTGATTTGCTTTGAGATCACTGGAGATGAGAATTCCACCTTATTTAAACTCTGACAGCTCTTCAAATTGTGTTTAGGCACTGTCTACATGAGCGTGCTCTGTCTCCGTCATTTCAGTGCAGCCCTTTTCACAATGGCTAAAAGACTTCACATTTATTCGGGTGGAATTTTTTTTGCTGTTCAACTCACTAAAACCTACGGCTCTTCATCACTTACATACCACCTCTTCTATTTAGAAATGTGTTCCACTTGGACCATCTTGGCACCAGTTTTGGGTAACTCCTGCCTAACAAGGAGGGTCTAGCTTTAGGACATTCTTCTTCCTGTGGCCATTGTAGTCATGTTGTGATATGGTTTCTAAGAAGAAAAATTGCCTTTATCAACTTTTCTTTAATGACTGGTGCAACAAGATACCTAAGCTTATGCTAAGCCTTAAAAGTCACAAGAGGTCCTAAGTAGAAGGAGCCAAACTTTAAATTAAAAACAGTTAAATCAAACCATCATGCCATTGTAATGGCTTGGCACTATTGCTTTGACACTATGTCACTTTCAGTAAGTGTTTTGTTTGCATTATGGTCTTTAGTTAGGTAAAAGATTAATTTTTTTCTGACACCTCGTATAGCAGGGTTTTCCATGGTCCTCCATGGAAGAGTTTGAGTGCCGCCTCCTCCTCTTTGAAAAACCTTTGTGTTTTTCAAATGCCAGCCAGACCAGCATGCTTTTTTTCACTGTTGCTGGGTTGTTTTTGAGAATAAGTAGCTGATATAGGAACTGCTGGCCTTCACTGGACCAATCTTTAGTCTGGACCAGTATGTCTGTCTCAGGCTATGACCAACACCTGCTGTTCCCAACAGGAGTGCAGGAGACTGTCCTGGCCGGTTACGGCTTTCTGCTCCTTAAGGAGGTGAAGGTTTTTCCTGGGGGCCATGAGGGATTTCCATATGCTGCTGGCCAAGAGGGTGACTCCTACCACCTTTCATGCTAGAACAATCTGCAGTCTGATGGTATGCCAGAGAAGAAAAATATATATTGGTATTACATCTATTGGTTTTGTATAATTAGCACAGGGCAGGAGAAGTTACTTAGGAAGTATTTTACCGCCCGAGGGCAGCTGAGCATTACAAAGGGTCGTTACCGAGCTCCACCAAAGACCTCCTCAACTGAATACGAACCCTGGGAGCATCAACAGGATTATCATGATTTCCTCTAGTGATGCAATGCTTTTTTGTTGTTTGGTGTTTTTTTTTTTTTTGGGGGAGCAGGGTGGTGGACAGAGGGGAGAAGAGGGAGGAAACCACGTGGTACGACAGCGCTCAGGCTTGATGAGTGTAGGGGTTTCTTGCTCGTGGACCTGCTGGCTGGTTTCTGTGAGGGCTCTCATGTAACATGCCTGACAAAAAAAACCTGTAGGTGGACAAGTCCCAGATATTTTAAACACTGAATTATTGCCAGCTCTTTTCTACGTTTCTTTGGACAAGTTTTGGTCTAACCTTCCTCAGTTTCACATCTGGCTGGCTGTATTTGGCAGCCCCGCTGTGCAGGACAAAGGCATTTTATAAACTGACCAACAATCCAAAACCAATAATAAAAATAAATGAAAGAATGAGCTTGGGAGAGAGCTTTTTCATAGAAATAGGAGCTCCAATGCGATAATAGTATAGAAAAATGTCACAGCTTTTCTCTGTTGGATGGCTGGGGACCAGCTTGCAGACAACTGGGCCTTACTGCTACCTGCAGATCTGCTTTGGCTTCCTTGGGAGGCACGTGGCATTTCAGAGGACGGCATGAGATGCCAAGTCCTCCTGCCTCTGGAAGCAGCAGCAGATTTCTGCTGTTTTGTCTGTACTGGAGAAACCCATTGTGAAGTAAAGCAATTCAAGTTACAAGTTTCAGGGGGATCTAATCATCTAACGAGACCTTGTACCTCCTTCCTGTCAGGCAGCTCTGGGACACTTCCAGGATTTTCTTTCCTGAAACAAACCCATAAACCCATTTTAACAACAGACTGTGTTTTCAGATGCACGTGCAATGGAGAGAGAATTTCTGAAGTGAAACCAGTGTGAGTTTTGGTGCGAAGTTTAACGAGGATTTGTTTTCATCCAGACTTCTCATAATTGCTGTTACTTGATAGCTTTGTTTTATAATTTTTTTATATGTGCTGATGTGCACGTGTGTTGAAAAGTAGATGCTTGTGCTGCCACCTGCATACAGTAACCGGCTTGTGCAACCTCAGCGATTGATGATCTCTCCTGGTGGCATAAGCAGTGGTGGAAATCATCCCTGCTTGAGAGAGCTCATGGGTTAGGACATCAGGCCAAGGGTGAGGTGGGAAATGGAGGCAATGCTCTCCAGTTTGAAACACAATTTGTCTTCCAGCAGGTCAGTGAGCATATTAGCTTCAGCGTGGTGTGCATGAGGAGCAGAAGAGAGCTCATCTTTCATGAAAGACCACTGCTAGTCCCATAGGAATGATGACCAGATAAGGAAAAACCACAATCCAAGGAACACCGTAACATTACCAGAAGCTATTCAGTGCTGCACAGTACATGGCCGTAAATTCCATGTGATGGTTATAACAGTTTTCTCCTCAACAATTACACACTGTATGGGTCTGAAAATGGTGGTGATCTCATCTGAGATGTCTTCATAATAAAATATTAGAGTAAGAAAGGAAAACTGGAATGAGAAAACCAAAGAGAACTGCCTTCTCCTGGAGGATCAGGGAACCATCTGTGGGGCTGTACCATGAACTTGTATCGGGGACAACAATGGGCAGAAGTGAAAACTGTTCACCATGGCCACAGCTATGTGCACAAAGGCAGAGACCAGCACTTCTTCCTGCGGTCTGTGCCAAGAGGAGCGGAATACAGCGACAAAGCGTGGAGACTGAGATGTTCCAGGTATATGGAGACTCTTCCTTCCTAAACTGTGTGTGCAGAGGCATTTCAAAGACTGTCCTCCTCCCTGTCCCCTTTCCTTCAGGTCTCCTCCACCTTTCAACAGCTATGGGTGCCAGCTGCTCCAGGACCAGAACCATCTCTCATAACTAAAACCAGTAGCTCCAGCAGCATCTGGCAGGGCTCAGGTTCCTGTTCTTTTCCTAATTCTTTCCTAACCCCATCTACTAAGATCTCTTCTTTTTTCCTTCCTTTTCTTAGTAAATTCTTTGCTCTAAATTTTTCATCGATTTGATACATCAGAGGAAATCCTGAATCAAATTTGACTTGAGAAACCAACGAAATCAGTCTAGAATTTTTTATTTGAATATATCTTATATACGTATCTCACATGAGCAAAATGATATTTGTGGTGTGCCAAGAGCTGGAGTTATCCTGAATAATACTCCCGTGCAAGCTGAGGACCGGGTGGTGCTCTGAGGAGAGGTAGCGTGGAAAATACTGCCGCTGGTACAGTTTTACTGTAAATATTGTTGAGGAAACAAAACAAGTTGCAATCTGCCTTTAGTGGAAATGAATTACCCGGCAGTATCTCCGCTGGCAGCCTGCCTGTTTTACCCCAAAGCCTAATTTGGTTCGGTAAGAACAGACTCCACACAAAGACACTGCAGTAGGAAGCCGCACACAATGACTTCTACTTAACTTCTGTCCCTTAAACTTTTACCAGGGGTGATTTGGCCAGGACTCATACAGTGCAGTTAAACTTCCTCCTTCAGCATTGCATTTTTTTTTTTTCCTTTTTCCCTTTTAAACACGTGTTTTTTCTCTCCCTCTTGTACTAGCAGATGGTCTCCAGTTATATGCGGGAGCTTCTATTCCCTGGGTTGCTACGCAACAAAATGCATCCTATCTGCATCCTTTCTGCACTGTATCCCGTTTCCGTTCGACAACTCAAAATAACCGGCTTAGTGCTTCAACATGCTGCTTCCTCTTTTCTACAGAGTTGAATATCTATCAAGTATCTTCCTGGGCTTCCTATCTCTTCCTGTTACAGCCTTGAAAAAAATGTGTTTGCCCTGAATTGATTTTCCTCATCGCTTCCTATTTACATCAGTCCACTTAGTGCAAAGGCAGGCAAAACAGACAGAAATGAGTCACGCAGCTGCTAGCCCGTAAAAAAAAATAATGTCAGCCAATTGTGTGATGTTTGAAAGCAAGATTCCTCATTGTTGTCAGGTGTGGGGTTCCTGTTTGTCCTTTTTATCGTGGCTTTGTTTCCCTACTGATACCAGAAAGTTGAAAACAAACTTTTTCTTTTCTCCCTTTTTTTTTGGTGCTGGTATGAAAAGGAAAATATTAATCTGCCGCACAGCAAGGGAGAAGATGATGAGATAGAAGCAGTAGCATGACTTGCTCTGGCTGATGATGAGGCAAAATTTTGGGGGAGTTCACTTAGTTTTACAAGATATTTACCACTATGGTTGGAACTGCAAGCGTTATGAGGTACTTGTTAAGATGTGTTCCCTGCTGTCAATGCTAAATTTCGCATGTTCTAAACTCTCTGAATTACTACTTAATGCTCATCAGGCTATGTACAATTACTTTGCACCCTTGTTAATTTTTTTAAGATGAGCTTACTTCCCATTTTGATCATATGTTGGCTTTCCTCATAGAAGGGAATGTCAGCTCTGGAGACCCTCTTGTCGCTTACCCTAACAGATAATTTAGTAGATTAAAGGACACACACAGATTTATTTTGCCTGACTTGAGCAGTCTAAAGTTGGGCATGTGGCCTGTCATCAGCCACCACGCTCCCTCTCTGGTCAATGGAGAAAGAGAGGCACCTTCAGTAAATGAACTGTAGGAATTAGGTGGGAGGAGTCACTGAGACATGGGATTTCTGTCTCTCTAGTGACTATTGAAAGAGTTTGGCTCATAGCTTGGATGAAACACCTGATTCTTAGATTGCTGAAGTAAATCTGGATGTTAGCAGTCTGTTTTCTTATCGTTACAATATATTTCTCTATTTCTCCAAAATACCATTTGGCGGTATCCCACGCCATCGTTCCAGGTACAAACAATCCAATCAATGTTTTGGAGAGGAAATGAAAGTGGCTAATTAAATACAGATGTGAGTGACCGCTCAGTTTGACTTTTCATAATTATTCTTCATGGATCTTGTATATAACTAAATATATATCTTCTTTTTGTTACCTGGGCTATCTATTTTTCCTACAGCCCTCAGCATTCTGGTTTTGGCTCACTGGTGTGACTGTCCTCTCCCTTGTTGCAGTGGTGCAGGAGCTGGAGGTGCAGGGCAAGGCCTGTGCTTGTGGGGCTGCTGGGCAGAGCAACCGACTTAAATTTTTTTTTTTTTACGCTGAAGGTGGTGGAGCAGTGTTGCAGGTTGCCCAGAGAGGTGGTGGATGCCCCATCCCTGGAAACATTCCAGGCCAGGTTGGTCAGGTTTCTGAGCAACCTGATCTGGTTGGAGATGTCCCTGCTCCTTGCAGGGGGGTTGGACTGGGTGGCCTTCAAAGGTCCCTTCCAACTCTATATAATACATAAATATATAAGCAGTGAAGAAGGGGATGGCTATAAAGAGGCTGGCAGGGATCATCCTTTTAATTAATGTGCGTCATTTTCTAACATGAGAGAGGAGTGAAATTCAGGTGGGGTGGGTGAGTTCTACCCAGCAGGAACTTTCACAGCAAAGGGTAAGATTGGTTTTGCCCCGAAAGGTGATGGAAGAATCCTGATGTCTCTTGACAAGACATGATGCAAGTTGGAAGTTGGATTACAGCCTGCACTATTTAGGAAAAAAAAAACAACCCAAAGGCGGTGCTAACCTGTATTTTCTTCTTTCATTCCAGCCAGTCCCTCACAGCTGAACATCTCTGATGTCCCAGAACCTGTGCACTGGCTTAGGCCCCACAGTCAACAGTGGCCAAACACGGAGCGGTGGCAGGTGTGTTATGCTTGATATTGCCTATTTTATCTGTGTGCATCGTAACGTGTGCCACTGTTTAAAGTCCAGATTAAGGTTTCTGGACTCAAGGCCTACTTTTACTAAAACAGGGTACATCTAAATTGAGGTGCAGTTGATTCTTTGTAGATCGTGCCGCGGTGCCTGATGTATTTCCTTTTAATAAAGAAAAACGTGTGTCACCGTTACCACAGAATGATAGGAAATGCTGATTGCGGCCAAGGTATTTCACAATAAAGTTCTTATTATGAAAAAGATACTTCCTCTTAAATAAGCTCCATGCTTATTGCTTCCGAATATAGAAACAGTGTATTTAGAATAACGTAGATGGAAAAATATATTCTCAAGCCTTTATTGATAATTAGATTACAGAGAATATATATATTGGATTATGACTAGGTAAACTTATTTTAAAAAGGGAGCTCTGTGCTCTGTTGATATTTTATATTGGGGAGGGGGGGGAACCATCACAGACTAGCACACCTTCTGTCCCTTAAAGCAATGGAAATCCAGGTTTCATGGAGGTAAAAAGTTTGCTTGCCATCTTCCCTAGAAACTTCCTGCTGCAATTGGTTTCTATTTGAACTTTCAAAAATTAGCAGGCTCTTTTCCAGAGTGATGCTGTGTTTCTTTTTATTCTAATAAGAGATATTTACCCTCTTTTAAAAAATAAATTCTGTCATTCATGGAATGGGTGAGGTCTTTTCTACCTCTGCCTGATAGCAAGATGGAATTTATAATTCCTGAGTTTTTATTTTATCTTGCAGTCAATTTTAGAAATGTCACTCTGTTTATCAGAATAAAAGTGAAGTGGACATTTGCAGGCAAAGGAAATATTTTTCTCTTGATGTGTTTGGAGACTAGATAGAAAACATCTCTTTTGTGATGAGCATCTGCAGGTGTTGTGTATGATGATGGAGTCAGAGGAACAGATTGATTCATATTTTCTGTCATGAAAGGTAAACAAAAATGTCAGGAAAAATCACTACTGGGACAAATTTTTATACTATCTTTGTTTCAACATCTGCGAACGAACATGTACTCCTGGTAGAAATTCCCTTTGCTATTTTTTTTTTTTTTGTGCGCATGGTGTTTGTGGTTGGTTGGTTGGTTTGTTTGTTTTTAAAAAGTCAACAGGACTAGTCCCTGGGAACTGGAGAGGCCAATCAGTGGAAGGTCAGAGTGGAAAGCAGAAGTACAAAGCTGTAACTCACCTAACGAGATGAAATGATGTCCATGCATTGTTCTAATAAGTAATTGGCATTAATCACTTTCTGGTAGACTTGTTAGCATGTTGTCCATGGAGGGATGTTCCTTCCCAAGCACTGATTGCCATTGTACATAGGAGTTACTTTCAACATATTTTCTGATAATTTTCAGTACATACACAGATTTACAAGAGGAGTATTGTACAACCAGACTTCAATAAAAATGTTAATTATACTGAAATGCTTCCACACCAACTCTACCTTTATTATTGACGCAGTAATAGAAAAGAGGCAAGTGCAGTAATTAGCAGAGCAATCGATTGAAGTGTTATGCAGATCTTTCGCTTAAGAAACAAGCTTTTTTCTTGCCTTGTTTCTTTTTGTGTAGCCCAATCATTAGGGAAAGTCTGTCTGGGAATTCATACTAACTTCACAATATGACTACATGTAAATCAATAATATAGCAAGACACCACACTTGTTATACGTAAGCAAGTTATCAGCAATATTGATAGAGATAGGCCAAGTTCTAACTTACTCTACTGAAATTAATTACAAGAACGTGTCATTTAAAAAATTAAATAAATATATATATTTTAGAACAGATTCAGTAATTAAACTAAAAAATTGGAGAAGCAGTTTAGTTATGTAACCATATTACCTCTGAGCCCCAAGTGCTCCTTCTTAGTAGGGTATGTTTAAAAATATTTCTAATCCAAACTCTGTAGAAGGTGCTCACAAGGGACAAATAACTTAATATTGACATAGCCTTAAATATATTGAAAAGACATAAATCAGAATAATGAGATTCATAAATCTGTTAATATTAATGGGAAAACCTTTGGGGAAATGTAGTGTAAAATCAAAGAAAAAGATGAACTTGAGATCTAAGCGATGATTCTAGTTAAATGAATAAAAAATTGGATATTTTGTTCCTTCTCAAGTCAGGAAAAGGCATTACATCCTTTTGAAATTGTGCTTATGTCTTTAATACTGTCATAAACAGAAAGAACACACAGAAAATATTAGGAGAAGAAAAAAATCGGAAGGTATCTCTAAAAGCCTGCTAATAAATTAAAACCCTGGAACAATTTGTTTTTCGCGTCATGGAACGAGGAAAGCACCATGAAGCCTTTCTTTCAAAAATTCTCTCTAGAACCAATAGACTGAATTTCAAGGCTATAAAACTTTATTAGCAAGAAGAATATGTATATTGTTATTCATTTGTTCACACTGCAATGGTTAAGATTCTGTCAGCATTTCCCTTAAAACCCCCCATAATTTAAGAGGAAATTCCAACACGCATCAAAATGCATTCAGGCTGCATTTGACAAAAGGGCTTCCTTAACCGTATTCTCCAAATTAATTCTGTTTTAGATGTTTTATAGCTTGGAAAGAAGTGAACTGCCCTGCCCTTAGCGGTGCATGCCATCTCCTACCTACTGCAAGCTATTATCAATGCCAGCAGCCGCAAACCCAGTGCTCTTTATCTCCCTTTCCTGCATGACACCTTCTGCCCAGCCACCATCACAACCAGGAAGCCCATGACATCTGTCCTGCTGCCGGATACTGTACCATCTTTGACTTCTTGGTGTTATTTACCTTTGTTGTGATTTTTTTTTTTTTTTTTTCCTTGAAAAACCTTTTGCGGCGCTTTGGGACTATCGGTGGCATGGGGGTGGACTCTGTATGCAAAGATCCTATGTTGGCTGGAAGGACTGCAGCTCCCGATGAAGGCTTCTAGAGCAGCTGGAATGTCTATGCTGGATGAGGAGCTCATTCTGCACCAGGCCAGAGAGCTGAGCGTGAAGCGCAGATCCCCTGAGCTTAAAGCCCAGAGGGGTGCTGGGCTGACCCAGCCCGATGTCCCCGCTGTACAGGCCCTGGGGCTGAACCTTATCCTAAACCCCGCGCTAAACTCAGCAACCGCACTGATGTGGAAACATCAGCCTGTTTGCAGAAGCTTCACGGTCTCTTCCTGGAGTAGTTTGCTCCCATGATTAATCACATCCTCTGCCAAAAACCTGAATTTTGTGTCTTAACAACAATGACACATACTTTTTGATGTGACAAGAACCATTTATCATTAGTGATTTACACAGATGCTTGTTGCACGTGTGTCAAAGGGCAGAATATAGCTGAAGAGCAGTCGGAAAGATTTTATTAGCAAAGATGACTTCGGCTGTTGGAACTGTCACATGTTCGTGCTTTAAGCACATTTGTTCAGTGTAGGGGCATCATACCTCGAGGGTATCAGAAAAACCAAACTTCTGCACATAGCACTGATGAAGTACGCTTGCCAGGGTGGGAAACAAGGCAGGTCAGAAGCTGTTATGTTTCCTGACTCTACCATAAAAACTTCAGTAAATGTCTCAAAAATCTGCTTGATTAAGATTTCTAGAAAATCATGGGGTTTTCTGAGCAATCATAAAGTTGAAAGTCTTTGAAAAAATTCTCAGATTCTCCACTTCTTGGTTGAACTGTCTGCTGCATAACAGTGAAAGCCAGGCTGCAAAATACTTTTTATCTCATTTCTTTAAAGTTCATTCAAAGATGGTTCTCATTCATGTGTGGCTGACTACTGTACATCAACAGTGTTTTCAAATCTCGGATCGATATCCTGGATGTTTTCAGAGAAATTAATTAGTCTCACTGAGGGGTTACTTTCCTAGGTTGGAAAAAACCCGTTTGCTTCAGTTGGTATTGACTATGTAGTCAACTGGATAGACGCAATGTTTACCCTCCGAAGAGGTCAACTTAACTGCTCCAGGCAACATAGCAAATGTAAGAACAGACTTTTCTGCCGTTTCCTTTGTAAGTGTTGACCACACACAGACTTTTGGTTGAGTAAAATGGTTTCAGGCTATGGCTCCACTACCTGTTTTTACTAAGACTTACCCTAGATTCCAATATGATTCTTTAATTAGTCATTTTCTGTTTAGGGATGGTCACTGCCCTAGCGACAGTATATCGAAAAATCTTTATTGATTTCAATGGAAGCAGATGGACTCTATGAAAAGGAAGCTCTGTGATCAAATAAAAGATTTCTGAAGTACTGAAATTAGAAAATCTTATGTGCATTATGAAACAATTTTTGACTAGAAAACACAAACTCAGTAATACAAATTACGTACATTTTCCACAACACTACCTACATATTTACTGTATTTTGTGGTGTAGGAGCGATGTAATATTTGTTAGGGGATCAGAAGCTGCAGTCCATGTTTATACGTGAGGTATTTCTGCAGGAATGGGTCGCACCTCCTGTGTAATTTATAGATGTCCATTTTTAAAGCTACAGGAAAAGTATGTTTCTAAGCTGTTTATGCTTACGTGGTGCAGAACTTTATCAGAAGTTGATAACTTCATTAGTAGACTTTGGACTAGTGTTGCGGTGCCCCTCTTCCAGACTTGCAGAACCTTCTCCCATCTCCAGTTCCTGAGAAACAAGTTTAGGAAATTTCATTTTGATATTTCACAGTGAAAGTTTTTTTGGTTTCTTTCATTTTCTTTTTTTCCCTCACCAAACATTTTCCTAAAAAAACAACCAAACCAAAACTCACAAAACCTCCCATCCAGCAAGCTTAGGTGACCTGAAAATGAAGGGATGTATGCTGGGCTGCTTGCACTGGTTTTTAACCATCAGTTTGAAAGTCGACAATTTGTAACGTTAGCAGGTCATCAGGAAATTAAAACCAGTGGTCAAATTCTCCCCTTATCTAAAATGTCTCAGCTCACTTGGAGTTTACTTCCCAAGAGATAACGTGAACTGCAGGACCACTAAACCATATCTATTTGTTTCTGTGAATATTTCAATGTTTTGTATGTTTCAAGAGACAGTGAGACTTTCTTTGAGCTTACTGTCTTGAACACATTCTGAGACATGTGTCGACGGCCCCTTGAGCAGAAGAGGAGCTCAAACCCACTCTGCTTTCTGTGGAGAAGTGTCCTCTCCTCTGCGGTCCTACTGGTCAGGCAGGGACTGCTACTTTTTCACTGCTATTATTTCAACCCTCAATTATTTCGAGATTAAGCCATTTGTAGCTTTGGAAAAACTTAATAGGGTTTTGCACAAAATTAAATTTAATGAATACATTATTTACTGAAAAAAAATCTTCAACTCTGTATGAGTACTTACGGGTTTCAGTAAATTCTCTCTAAAGAGTTTATCAGATCATTTTGTTGCACGTAGAATAAAGTTAGCGTGCTGCAGTCAACTTCCTGCCCGTCTATTAAAAGTGGGAAACCCTGTTGGGTTTTCCTTCCGATGACAGCTCGCCCGTAACCCTTTAATCAGTTTTCCATAGCTGAAAAGTGGTGTTGGCTTTGTTTATTACTGAGAACTGGGAGTCTGTGTTCTCTTCTCGGTATGCCCGACGTGAATCACGCTTTATAAACATCCTGTTGGTATTGATGGAATAACTGGGGACTTAATAAGACTTTGATCTTTTCAAGCAACTCAACATAAACTAAGGCACAACGTTGGTAGAGTCTTCAGAGTGCTAATGTGATAAAAAAAATAAAAAAGCCACACAGAAAAAACCTCCATGAATGTAGGATGGACAGGGAAACATTATTTCATGTGCAGTGTTTCTGGGAACACCACTTTAAAAACTCTGACGTATTTTGAAGTTCCAGAATAAAACTCCAAAATATGTTAAACAAAATTTCCCTGATCCAAGGAATACAACAACTTGATTTGATTTGATTTGATTTTTTTTTTCTGTTTTACAGTAATAGGTTCTGGAATTTCTTGTAAAAGCTGTGAAGGGTGGGCTATTCTGAGATCCAGGTTTTTTTTTTCTTGTTTTACTTCTGCTAAATTTTTTTTTATTTCCTGTAGACATTGATATCTGTTACAGAGATGGTTATAGACATACAGTTATCATTCAGCAATGCTTCATGTAAAAATAGAGTTTTAGACTGGCATAATTTATGATGCAAGTATTCTGAAAATAGACCATTCATGAAACAGTCAACAGTTATGAAGCAGTTTTTAAAAGCACCTTTTACAAAAGATTTTTTTTTTTTTTTTGCAAACTGGACAGTCCTTTAAAGATGACCCTGTGGAGTACAATAGATGGGACAAACAGTGAGTGACAAGTTTCAGATTGCTTCTGAACAACATCTAAAGCTTCATGGTGGCCCCTTTGATGTGAGCCCAAAGGGACTGACCACCTGTGTGCTTTGTGCAGTGATGATTTGTTAATCAGGAAAACAAGAAATACAATATGGCCTCAAGTAAACCTTTAAGTAATGTTAGATGAAATTGAGAAATTTTTTTTCCTGATCTTTACATTACTCTTTACACAAAACAAATAATTTCATTGATGTTATTAACTGCTTAATTCTGTGCTTTTGCATTCAGACTTCCAAAAAGATTTTTTTTTTCATCTTTTAAAATTATTTTCCATGTAGTTCCTAGATTAAACTGCATAAAGCAGGTTAGATTTCTAAAAAGAACAATCAGTATATATGACCAGTTCTTTCTTACAGCTTTATAGACGTGAAGTTCACTCAAGGGTTTTTCACTTCGCAAGTCACTACTGATTATTGAAGATATTTCTTAAGTAGCCAGTAGCATAGCACAGTCTCCTGTGCTCTGTTTTATTCCATAAGAATAAGAAATGAACAAACCATTATTATTTTACAGTCATTTACAAAGACAAAGTGAAGTAAATTGTTTTTGCAAGACAATAAACACCGATGTTCATACTTTTTCTTGTTTTCATGGATTTCAATACCGATCAATGAAACAATGACACATATTTTTCAATTTTTATGTTGTCTGTCAATCAACCATGCTATAATCATCTGAAGTGGCAGTAAATACCCCCCTCTTTTTATTTTCTGAACATTAAATATACATTTCTTCATGTAGGAAGCTAACGTGCAGAGGATATATTGAAATTTGAGTTTGAGTATTGAAATCTGGGACTGGCAAGCATCCTAGTATTTAAGACACTCACCAGTCTTTTTTTCCTTTTCAGAGAGGCTTTGCAAGAGGAATAGTGAGGGATTATTCCAGGTGAGCCTACAGAAATGTGAGAATATTTTCTTCTAGACTGAGCAATGCTCTTTCTCTACAAAGAGCTCCAATCAATCACTAATGTCGGCTTTTCTTCAACAATGACACTTTATCTTAATTGTCACGTTCTTCTAGAACACGAATCTGAAGCAAAACTCTTCCCTGTTTAGGTCAAACAGAAAAAAATAGAGGAAAAGTTACAACAAAAAAAACATTAGAGAAAAAGTTGCTAGGGAGTTCTTAAACTGCAGATATAGATATTTTTAGGTGAAGAATACTTGTAGTGGTATCTGAGAAACATCAGTTTAGTTCAGGCAAGGACACAGAGCTGGGTTGAAGCCTGTTACACAGGTATAAAGGAGTTTTAAGTCCATGAAGTTATACTGGTTTGAGTGCTCTAGGAAAGTATTGGTGTCCTCCAGACTCATTTTACAGACTACTAAGCTACTAGAGTGAATTTAGTTTTAAAATGGCTTACAGGCCCTCCTTATTCTTCAGGACCTGACCTCAAACCTATCTTTTAGGATGTAGCCCATTAAGTGACAAGACCAAGAGTTTTGTTCTGTGACATGTTGAACATAGCATCACAGAACAGTTTGGGTTTGAAGGCCATCCAGTCCAATCCCTGCCAGGAGCAGGGACATCTCCGACCAGATCAGGTTGCTCAGAAACCTGACCAACCTGGCCTGGAATGTTTCCAGGGATGGGGCATCCACCACCTCTCTGGGCAACCTGGGACAGTGCTCGACCACCCTCAGCATAAACATTTTTTCTCATTGTGTCTAACCTGGATCTACCTCCTTCTGGATTATGTCCCCAAAATTCCTCCAACTTCAGTCATTGCCACAGGGGCTGGGAGAAGCTGAGAAGCTCAGGCTGCCGCAGTCCTAGGTCTTGGTGATAATGGTCCTCTCCTCTGTCACAGAAACCTTGTCCACCTCCAGTGGAGCAGTGCCCTGCCTGGTGAGACAGAGAAGGGGAAAAGAAAAAGGGGAAAAGAAAAAAAAAGACCGTGTCATTGCTAGCAGCAGCCAAATGCATGAACACAAAAAGGAGAAGAAATTAATTGCGTGGGCAAATTTCTCTTTCTACTTTGTGGTGCAGGTTTTGTTTGTAGAGTTCGCTTTTGTTTCAGAGAGACAACTCCATGCTAAGGATCTTCCTACCATCACCCGAATAAACATGGTTCTACCTAAATGCCACTGCAAACTCACAAATTCCACTTAGGAATTGTTTAGTTGTGTTTAGTATTTTGATGTATGTCCTCTTTTCAAGTGAAGTGTTGCCTTTTTTTGCCTTGCTTATTTTAAATCTACCATGGGGATTAATTTGGTTATTTACTCTCAATAATGGAAATAAGTCAAAGGGGAAATGTTTTTCACACTGTGCAAGCACCGTGTTCTGGTATGAGCGTTCTTTTCCTTTGTTTTTGAAACAATCTTTTGATTTCTTAGGCTTTCCTTTCATGACATTTAGAAGAAAAGGAAACTGCTGTTGAACACGGGATGCCTGGGATTTCTGTTTTATATTACACTTTTTAAATATTTGAACTCCGCTTCAGGATGGAACAAATTAGAGCTGAAACTGCAGGGTGGGTAAGGAGTTTCAAGGTTTTCTTATTTGATTTTCAGAGGTCTATATTTACCCTACTTCATTTTATATTGTGAAGTACCCTTTCTGCTCACTCTGAACACTCTTTTTATTGGTAGCAGGCTTCTAACTAGTCGTTACCTGTGCAGCAGCTGCTAATCTTCTCCATTACTATGTTTTTTAAAAAAAAAACAAACCAAAAACCATCCAAAAAAAGTAGATTTCCTATGCTATGTACTTTGATAGACATATGAAAACATTCCTTCATGCACTATTTAATTTTTGTTTATTCCCCCTGCCTATGTCAAAGCACGACTTTTTGTATCTTAATTTAATCTCTAAAAAAAAAAAAAAAAAGCCTTTAAACCAACACGTTTTCTCTTCCTTAGTAAGAAGAAGGTGAATCATAGATCTGTGTGTTGCAATTTTGTTCAGTGGGACACATGCAGTGCTGGCACTGCAGACTGGCATCCCAGCCAGCCTCCTTCTAGAAACCAGTGCTCAGTCCGTATGCTTGCGACAAGGTGATGTATAATCTCCTTCTTGTTGTATTGGGCATATTTGCCGTACGATAGATACTTGGGAGAGATTCACTTCTTCAATAGAAGGGCAAGGCTCAGATTAGATATCAGGAAGAAATGCTCAGAGTGGTGGAGCAGTGGCCCAGGTTGCCCAGAGAGGTGGTGGATGTCCCATCCCTGGAAACATTCCAGGCCAGGTTGGACGGGGCTCTGAGCAACCTGATCTGGTTGGAGATGTCCCTGCTCCTTGCAGGGGGGTTGGGCTGGGTGGGCTTGAACGGTCCCTTCCCACCCAAACCATTCCATGATTCTAAGCGAGACAAAACTAATTTCCTAACGTGCTTTATCTATATTGGAGGTTTGGTGGTTCTTATATACAGTAAGCAATAAAACCAGTTAAAAGATCATTAAATAACTCCCATGAAGATATAACAATGTAATAAAAAAATCTAACCAATACAGAGCACCTTGCATCACGGAGCCCTTTAATCAGTCTTTTCCTGGGCTGTGTTTGGGTCGGTGACCATAAATCTACTGGCCATCCGATCTCCAGCACCTTATTGCCTCTTTTGCTCTGAGTTCTTGGGCCACCATGGCAAGAGAGCCGAAATCTTGCAATACTCACTGTGGTGTTCAAAGCTAGAGAAATTGCTTTGAACAAGGCAGAGAGAAGTTCTGATTTTAAACTCCCATATTAAAGTGGTAATGAATTGCGTTTTTGTACATAGCTTTGAAAATTCCCACTGTGGACTTATGTGCTATCAAGGGTCATTTTAATAACATTGATTGTTAAAAGACACGGCTCCCAGTGTAAGAACAGCACTCATTAGAATTCAAGATAGAGCTGATTACAGACGAATGCGTAAAATGGAATATTAAGAAGATGAAGAAGAGCTGGGTATCAGTGCCCTATTCCGAAGGGAAGCCCATCGTGTGCTTGCTGTCCCAGTGGGTTGTACCCGAAGGCAATGTGCACCTCTGTGCGTGTGCCCAACTGGAGAGGGAACTCCAAGTCTGGCCAAGGGTAACTATAAATATTCAAACCTTTATTATCAATGTTTGATAGAAACATAAAAAATTTATAGTTGTGTACAAATTTTTTCTTTTGCAGAGGAGACACATGAGATTTGATAATGCCATTAAGTCACTTTTTTTTTTTCTTTCAGAAAAAGTCTAGTTACTTCTGCCCAAATTTCTTTCTTTCTTTAACAGAGGTTGCAAGAAATGAAACAGAATGAATAGCTGAAGCTCTATGTACAGTTAAATAGCAGATTCTCTATCAAGGTCGTTCAGATAGGCTGCTGTGCTATGTTTTGTTTCTTTTTTTTTCTTTTTTTTTTTTTTTAATTTCTAGTCCCTAGCCCCTCTGCCTCCTTTTGCTATTCAGGTTGTGTTTGTCACAGACTCTCTCTTGTTTAGAAACAAATGCATTCAGACATCTTTTGTACATCGTCTCAAATTACAGCAATCATTAACATAACCCTAACACACAGGAATTACTCCAGTGTAATGAAAAACCTGCGATGCTTTTAATGCGCTTTGTAACCATACGAGAAGAAAATGAAAGGCAAACGTGAATTTCCACCTCCCCGAAACATGTGAATGGAATGACTTTCCGCATTGTTGAGGAGATTAATTAAATGGATGTAGAACCTTAAGGGTGAGAACCACCTTGGTTTGTAGTGGGAAGCTGTACGAGATGTGGCAACCTTTATATATAAAACACAATTATCATAATTGAAATGTAGAATTCACCAATTCTGCAGTATTGATGGTAATGGAACAATAAATACAAGCCTCCTGCAAAATATAAAGTGCCACAAAACTAACTTAGAAGAGAATATGGTCATTGACTGCACTAGTATCATTACAGAAATTTGTTTTATAGTTCTGTTTGTGAAGCATACCAAAAACCAGATAGGACATATCAGTTTTTCACATTTTTCTACTGTTTTCTGCCTTCTCAGTTGGTTATTTCAAGTGACCGAAGAGACAGTACCCGCCAGGGCCCTTACCCCGCTCCTAGCATCCCCTCCCACGGCCCCTCAGCGGTATTTCTGCGTGGAACTCCGCAACACATAATCAATAATCCTCTCTTCAGTTCATCTTGTGCCCTGTGTGAGTCTACTAACGTTATTGTTGCAGAAGCACTTGAGAGAGACATAGAGGGGGGAAAAAAAAAGAAACCAGCCGTTTAAAATATGATCCTAGGCCTCCTGTCCTCCTATGTCATGTGTGCTACTGTGCTGCCGTAGCAAGTAGGCCTCTGGAAAAATAACAGGAATCCTTTTGGCTTTCAACCAAACTAGGCTGTGTGTATTTAGTACATAACCGTGTGTATTTCCATATATTCTGAGAAAAAAATGCACTAACCCCTCCTAAATTTAGATTTAGTAATGTGTTTACGGTGACCCTGCTATTGTGCTGGTAAGTTACAATGTTCATTTCAGTTACTTTGCTGCAAGTTTATTTAATTTAAAATAACAAAAACCTTCATAATATTAAGATAATCAAAACTATATGAATATCTGACGTTTCCTTTGTATAAATCAATCTATTTTTGAACAGACAGACTGTAAATACACTTTGCTGCAACCTAGGACGAAGTACTGTGCTTTGTAAAGAGTTTCAGCAAATGTCCGTGGGCCCTCTCAGCTGTAAATGAATGTTTTTGAATAACACCAGTAATCTGAAGGTAATTGAAGCAGTTTGTGCAAGGTGCAATAAACAGCTATTGTTGTGTCTACAGAACATTGCTTTGTGCTACTGTGAAGATGATGTCTTTTTAGCCTCCTCGCTGTTTTGAAAAAAAAAAAAAAAAAAATCAGAGGACACTAGTCTGGAAGAAACGAGGACAAGATAATAACTGGAGACGCAATTAATCCCTGTGCTTTGGAATAGTACAAATTGTTACAACAATCAGAGAGAAAGCTGTCCAGAGGTTGTAGGAAGGCAAATCAACGCAATGCTCAAAAAAAACCCCAAAAAACAAAGAGTGTTAGAAAGACCTAAATTACAAGAGCAAAGAAATGAAAATACAACTTAATAAGAAACAAATGTTGCATGCTGTGTATTAACAGTGGAATGCTTGCAGAAAATATGGAAAAGTCTTTGTTTACTCAACCCTGACTCATGGGCAAAGGTTTACATAAACTGGGCTTCTCTCCTGATCACAAGTATGTGGGAAGTCCTGTGGGGATGGGCAGTCAACGGGGCTTCTCAGTCGCTTGAAATCAGGCACACGTTTGGATTCAGGCATTCAGGGTAAAAACTTGGTCCCATAATTGCCAGTAAAAACTCCCATTTTATCGCTGGGGCCAGAATCCCACTAATGCACCAGGGTCCAGCTCTGTGAGCAGCGCCGGCTTCGACTGGAGCGATACGGAGTGGCGTGCCGGCAGCCAGGATCTGTTGCTGGATCTCGGCCCTTGTTCCTCTGGTTCAGCATCTACATCGGTTCTGGTGCTCCGCTTCACTCACTGGCAGGACTGAGCTTTCATCTTATGTGCAAAGAAGGAAATAGTAGCAATAAAAACTATCATTAATAAATGTACGGAGTAGATCCTGCTTTCAAAGGCCATGCCCTCTTCACCAGGACTCTCTCAAGCCTGTATCACCTCCAGAAACGTGGAGAGCATTTGGCAGGCAAGGGGCCAGGACCCAGAAGGCAGAGGTTTATACAGCAGGACATCAGAGTGGAAAGGGAAAACGCACCTAGAAAAGACTACAGCGGGTGATGTAAACCCTTAGTACAGCCTGTGGTAATTTAATTCAAGTCAGTCAGAATAAATAAATATCTGACTCAGAACCAAGATGCAGCTGACCTAGTCTGAATGGGAGCTAAATTGCTGTTGACCTACTGCACCGCTAAATGAACCTCCTAAAGGGGAAGGGACGAGAGTTACGTACTTTTTCCCTGCTTTGAAAAAAGATTTAATTCAGAGAAATGCCTGATGTTGGTAAACGGGCGCGGTAAGTATGTGATGGATGGAATTTGTTCCCCTCTTCGTGTGCAGACATCCTACTCGTGGCACAGGGAGACCCTACAGATGTACAGCAGCGCTGCACAGGACGGGATGTTTCTTTATGGCATTTCCGTGCGCTTTAAATCTCTGCAGAGTTTTCTGTGTGTGTGTTTTATATTCAGTCATTAAGTACAAAAACAAACTTATTCACAAACCAGCTTTGATCTACGTTTCCTGTGATTTATCTCTGCTGTCTACGGCACACACTGAAATCCTACCTGATTGTTATTAGCGCCCCAAATATTTATATCACTCCAGATAATCAATGCTTATCACCGTCAATACAGACGGTACAAGTTCCTCAAAGAAAGGCACGGTCAGCATAATAGCATTTTAATTATTGCAGCATATGTTTTCAAATGAGTCTTTTGTTTACAGTATCAATTAAACAGGGTAAGCATATATATCTAATTAATAGATGATGTTAAAAATATCATGCACGTGAATTACAGCGTTTCCTGCTAAATGTATGAAGCAATAATGCAACGTCTTGGAGGTATTAATGTTCACTTAATTAATTTAAATCATGTTGCTAGCGCTGCTTTCTGTGTTCATTCCCTCGCGTTGGCACTCTCCGCAGGATGTTTTTCACGCAGCTGCTGTGTAAAACAAATTTGCTTGTGGGGGTTTGGTGATATGGAGTATCTGACTGGCACCAGCACATTAGTTATTCTACATCTAACTGCAAACACAGAAGTGCTATTTGGAGAAGTAGAGATAGCAGCATCTACTGGTTAGAAAGATGCAGACGACGTGGGTTTTGTTATCAAGCGTGCTGTAAATTCACGGGGAAGTTCGGCGGAGAACACGCCGAGCCCTTCTGGCCCTCAGCTTCCCAGCTTTACGGAGCCTCTCACTCCCTGCAGCACTGTGAAGTTCTTCAAAAAGAAGTGCAACCTTTCTTTTTAAAAAAAGAAAAATTCAGAGAAAATTCCTGTACTAGCTGCTTTGTAAGGAAGATGTAACATTCATCTATTTCCTAAGAGAATCTAGTCTAGGAAAGCCATGAGGATATTTCTATAGGCAGCACCGTCATGCTTTGAAGAAGGTTGTTGCAGGCAGAAGGTACATTTTGTAAAGGAAATTTTTTTTTTTTATTTTGGTGAACACCTGAGAGAAACCGTCTCTGGATCTGAAAAGGTCTTTGGGAAAATCTAAAATATTTGCTGAGAAAATAAGAGGCACACCTTGCTTTTTCAGGGATTAATTTCTTCTATAATTTTGTTGCTGTCCTCTTTATCAGGCATACGATAGCCCGGGGGTTTGAAACAAAAGCACAGAGAAGGCAGGCGTTAGTGGATAATAAGTACTTGCCAGGTACAAAGGCTATTGACCATAAAAATGGTTTAAAACCATGAGAAGAACAGTTATACGTTTAGATTAGATATTAGGAAAAAATTTTGTACAATGAGTGTGGTAGAACACTGGCCCAGGTTGCCCAGAGAGGTGGTGGATGCCCCATCCCTGGAAACATTCCAGACCAGGTTGGCCGGGGCTCTGAGCAACCTGATCTGGTTGGAGATGTCCCGGCTCCTGGCAGGGGGGTTGGACTGGGTGGCCTTTGAAGGTCCCTTCCAACCCTGACCATTCTATGATTTCACAGGGCTCTGGATATTGGCCTCTTTATACATTTTTGTATCTTTATATTGACAGGCATACAGGAATTGACATATTTTCCTGTTTCAGTAGTCTGACCTTCGACAGTGACCTCATCTTGAGTTGTGATACACGTCTTGTGGACTGTCCGTGTCTTATTTACTCGCAATAGCTGATGTCCTGGAGCTCTGGATTGTAATGCCAGACATCTTTAGTTTAACCTACTAAATTTATCAATAATAATTTAATACTTAAAGCATATGCATATTTATGTTCCATATTTATTTTTCCATAGCTGGATTAACTTCTCACTAAATTAAAACTAAAAATATTTTTGACATGGTTGAACACGTTGCTTTTATGACTATTCTAATGCCACGAATCTGCAACTTCTTGGCTCTGATGTATGCAGATACAAATATACACACATATATGTCTACTGAAAGCCTTGGTACTTCCAGCTCACCACGACGACAATAACCAAAGCTTTTCCTGAAAATCTCTGCTCCTGGGGTCACTGAATTAGTTCAAAATTTCAGCTTCTGTTCAAAACACAGGCTTCCCTGAACCGCAGAAACACGTGGAAAATCTGAATCTTCCAGTCCAGATTCAAAAAGCACATAATATTAGTAAGTTATCTGTGTATTTAGAAGGAGAGAATAAGTGGGATAAACACTTATTTGAAAGGTTATAATGTGTCTGGATGAGTCTTCTATCGCCCTTGTTTGCAGGCATACAGACTGGCCATTTTAGGAGGAGCGCTGTGTAATTATTGTAGGCATCCAAAGACTCTGTATTTCTACGTTATCTATCAAAGGTGTGTCTCCTCCGCTAGAAGAAAATGCTATCTTATAGATCATCTTTATTGTTGCTTACTAGAATCATGGAATCGTTTACTTTGGAAAAGACCTTTAAGATTGAGTCCAACCGTAAATGAAGAATTCGGATGGAGGACATTTTTCTAATTAGACTTTTTTCCAAAAGGTTTGCTGTGTCCAGGGCCAAGCTATAAACACTTTCTTGATTTTATGTGTTTTCCCTTTCCAAATCAAAAGTGACGGCTCGAGCTCACTTAGATGGTATCATAAGACACCGACCACCATCGTAAGACTATTGAAAGATGCAAACTAAAATGTAGGCTAAGGTGAAGTTGACTTAATCTAGGATTGCATGTCGACTCTTGTTCCTAGAAGACAATTGCACAGAAGTAGATAATTTTCGATGCAGTGGATAAAATCTCTATCCTTTTGTCATCCATTAGATTGCTTTTGTACGACAACCCCGCTGAAGGATTCTGACAAATGTGATACTCACGCTCTGTGAATGACTGTCCTGTCGCGTACAAACTGTCGTGACTTGTCCTGCATGTACAAACTGTAGCAGTTTAGGCTAACACCCAGTGCGATGGCTCCATATTTACTTCCCAGACGCGTGAGTGGGAATAAAGTACTAGCTGTTGACCTGGAAATGCCAAGATCATCAAGTCCAACCAACAATAGGAGATTCAGTGCCACTGAACTGGTGTGCACTGGAAGGGCAGTAGATTAAAAGTTGATCTATTCTTTTCCTTCAGCATAGATTGGTTCTCTTCCAGTAAAGTTTCAGGTCACTTCTGGGGCATCATCGCAGGTAAACGAGCGCTGATTTTATTAGCCTCTCCGGTAGATAAGAAGGTTTCAGTTTTAATGAAGGTAAGATCAAATATTTGACGAAAAGTGAAAAGTAAAGACCGGAGGTATATACCCTAAAGTGAAAGAGGGAGGAGAATAACGAGTTTGAAAAGAATAAAACAGAGATTGCTTAGCAGAAAAGAATGCTGCAAAGGTCTCTGTGTGAATCTTTGGCTCCAGGAGTTTCTGCCAATGCCTTTTATTACTATTTCAAGTAACCAGGTACATATGGCATGTTTGTAAGTAAAGCAGTCAATGAAGTTAGTTACACCTCTGCATTTATTACCTTACCCCTGAGTATTATTAACTTTTACATTCCCCATAAAATATAATTTATCACTTAAATAATTTGCTTTGTGTCAGGGTTCAGTGTGCTCCAGTGCTTTCCTGCTCATTAAATGAGATATTTTTACTTAATGAGCCCAGAATGTCCTTTGCATTTAACATTAGAATTGATTTCAAACACTCCATTTTTCTAACATATTTGTGTGTAATTTCAGGATGTGGACTTCATCCCGCAATCTTACACTGAAGAAAAAAGAGCTGCAAAAAATAATGATCCATGAATTCTAGAGAGGCACACAGTAAGTACGGGTGAATAATTTTTTAAAAAACCTGTTATCTACCTGCACTTCGCATTCTTTCATCTAGTTTGAAAGTTTGACTCACTATTTGAGCTTGATGCTGTAGTTATTACATACATAATCCTCCATTAGGAAAGTGGTTTTTGAAGGGACAGCAAGATATTGATTTCTGTGAAATTAACAGGATATAAAAATAATCTTGCCCTTAGATGCATGAGTGTATGTAACGGAGAGGTAGTCTTTCAAAGGTGCGCCGTTCGCAAGTAAAATATATATCCATATACCACACTGGTATATTTAACTGAACTTAAAAGTTTCATTTTCAGACTGGTGTTAGCCATCATTAAACCTCATGTGCATATTTTTCCACGACTGCACTCTTTGACCTGATTAACAGCTTGGGCTTCTCTTTCTGTTTGTTCCTCTGGACCCGGTTCCTCGGCTGGACTCCTTTTCCTGCAGGGCACGCGCAGCCATCTACCTGCCAGGAGACGGCTGCGTGTGGTGGAGGCACGTATTGTGGGATGTGCCGCGGTCACCGTGGCGTACGGGGAGGAAAGGAGAACAGGTCACCCAACTGCAGGTAGGCAATCTGTGGCTCGGTGTCGCGGTTCGGTAGCCTTCCTCCACACATTGACATGTTCACCAAGGGAAATCTCAAAATTCTTCTTAGATTATTTGAAAAAAAAGTATTTAAAATAATGAAATAATACTGCATGAGACTGTGTCATGCCTTATAGGTCAAGGAGAAGAAGAAGAGTTCCGTAGTTGTGGTAATAGGAGTAACATAGCGGTGTGATTATCCACACAAGTGTGCTAAATGTGAAATCTTAATCTTTGTCATGGAGGGAGAGAAAAACAGATGTAAAATGTAGAATCAACTGTTGATTATAATTTAGTGAAGGTGAACATGCCCAGGTTGCTTATTAACTCTATCTCATAATTGAGCAGGCTATTAAGTAACACATAGCTCTGATATGGATTGGGGAAAGTGTTGTCAAATAGGCAACGCGTAAAGAAACCTGCTCCCACCATGTACCCCCAGGAAATCAGTTTATTTTCTTTTTCTTACTATCCTTAGAATCACAGAACGGTTTGGGTGGGAAGGGCCCGTTCAAGCCCACCCAGTCCAACCCCCCTGTCAGGAGCAGGGACATCTCCAACCGGATCAGGTTGCTCAGAGCCCCGGCCGACCTGGCCTGGAATGTTTCCAGGGATGGGGTATCCACCGCCTCTCTGGGCAACCTGGGACACTGCTCCACCACCCTCAGCGTAAAAAATTTCTTCCTTATATCCAGTCTGAATCTACCTCCTTCTGGTCATGGTGCAGGTACTAAGATACAATTTTCCCCACCAGGGAACTGCCAAGACTGGTGTTTGGTTGCTGCTGCTGTTGTTTTAGTTGACGGTGTGAGCCTAAGACTGGGGAAAAGTACTGTTGTGGAAAGCCTCTGGCAGACTAGGCAGAACCTGTGGCAAACCACTCGCACACGAGGTATTGCAGAGCTGTGGTCACTGTCACAAGTGCCCTACAGCCTGACTGGAGGATCTTCACGTGGGGCATCTCCAGAAAGTGAGGAGCACAGCGACCTAAGCCAACACCCCAATTTTTCTCTGCTCTTTGAGGTCCCTTGTCTGAGACCAGAAACGGTTGAAGAGAGAATCGATGTCGGATGGATATGCGTGTGGTTTAAGGGGCAGTACGTTGCTCCACTCTGCTTGTATCAAAGGCTCCAGTACACGCATCAGTAGGCAACAAATTTCACTTAGATTTAGATTTGGTTTGTAAATCAACCATTTGTAGTTGAGAAATAATCTATGCGGTTTCAGGAGGGAGTGAGATAAAGGTGTTTAGCAGGTTCCTTTTGGGGATGGCCGTAAGTAGTTTACAGCCAGTTTCAGTTAACACAAGCTTTCCATAAATACGATACATAACTTTTGCACATGTAGACGAAGGCCAAAGGCTCCCTTCCCTCTTTGAGAGCACTGATATTAAATTTTTTATTAGTACCCATGATGAATAATGCACTTGACTTCAGTTTTGACTGGACTATGGAGAGAAACTACTATGTATTTCCAGAGATTTCCATAAATAGCCAACTTTAATGCTCAAGAAAAGTTTATTTTTCTTTTAAAGAATGACTTCTTTGCTGAGATTATGTTGTTTACCTCCTGATGCGTGCAGCCTTTCTTGCAGTACTGGTATCCCTGTTTCTGCCGTCATATTGCTTGTGTGCTGGTGGCTGGCTTTCAAGCGAGCATTTCCTTATGTCCTGGAGCTAAGCGGTCTACTTTTATGAAGGGGTCCCAGATCTCGTATTAAATAACCACAGAACGGTTTGGGTGGGAAGGGACCTTCAAAGCCCACCCAGTCCAACCCCCCTGCCAGGAGCAGGGACATCTCCAACCAGATCAGGTTGCTCAGAGCCCCGGCCAACCTGGTCTGGAATGTTTCCAGGGATGGGGCATCCGCCCCCTCTCTGGGCAACCTGGGTCAGTGCTCCACCACCCTCAGCGTAAAAAATTCCTTCCTAATATCTAATCTAAATCTCCCTCCCTCTGTTTTGAAACTGTTACTCCTTGTCCCATTGCAACAGGTCCTACTGAAGAGTTTCTCCTTGTCTTTCCTGTAGGCCCCCTTTAGGTATTAGAAGGCCGCTATAAGGTCTACCCGTATTGCTGCTGTCATCCGCTTTGCCCATACTGGGTACACTTGCAGATGCTTCCTGCAGAGAAATGGGAATTGCTCCTCTTAAATCTTCCAAATGCTAGGGATTGCCTTTGTTCATGCTCTCTGCTGCTGCGTGTGAGTTCATCTGGAGGTAATTGTGCGCTCTCCTGCTTTTACAGCTCAGATTCTTCACGCTTGTCTATTTGAGTCTTGTAGTACTTTGACTCCTCTGTTATGTTTGGGATGCTCCCATATTGATTTCAATTTGGCTGGAGCAGCTTCCCTTGCTTGCAAAATGCCAGGCTTCATTTTAGATCTTCCATACACTCCTTCCAAGTGTTTTATAGCAAATCCCAAACGCTGTCTGGCTTTCCACCAGGAAGCAAACCCTTCCCTCTGTGTTGTGAGATCAGTTGCCTGAGAGCAGAGACACCTCTCTGTTTTCTCTCTCTTTTCGTACTGCTTGCTTGCAACTGAAATTCTTCAATCTTTTTTTTTGCACTGGGAGCATACATTCAAATTTTTTAGCATCCTGTCTTGTTGGGGAGTTAAACTGCAGCGAGAAATGCCAAGCAGCCTAGAACTTTGACCTGAATTGCTGAATTTTCTGAACTGTGTTCTGAAAATTTTATTAAAGAAAAAAAAAAAAAAGCTCTGTAAATGAAGCTGGTTCTGTCCACGAGTTTTAAAACTTTGCCAGTCTGCAACAATTTCCTTCTCTTACATGTTAAGTGCACAATAGCTCCATGAGGAAAACGGGCTTGACTATCATTAGACGCTGCACTGTATTAATGGCACTGGCTCACTCATATTTTATTCATGAAATAATATTTGTCAATGTGCTTTGCTATTTTAAACTCTTACTGTAAAAGAGAGCATTATCACCTCAACGCATTGGGTTCCCAGAGTGAATGCCGATACCATCCAGTCACGCCGTGTTCTCCTAATTATGCCGAGGGTTTCTTTACTAACAGCATTTATTTTAGGGTGTCAACAATACTTCAGTTAAATGTAGTGTAAAGTGCACTTATTTAGCAAACTTGTCCTTCAGAAAAGGATTTTTTTTTTGTCTTTAAAACACCGCTAGATTTTTTTTTTTCTGTCAGAGCACGCTACACTAGAAATCTTAAATCAATAACACTTTTTATTCCTATGCAATTGATGCGTAACATCCTTCTTCACACAGAGGCTTAATGTGTTGTAAATTAATTATCTGGAATGAGTACAGGGTCAATGGACCTTGGTATGACCAGGATGCAATGTGAAAGTGTTCCATTTTCTCCCGGCCCTGCCCGGCTCTCTCGCCGACTCTTTTCCACGTGTCAGTTATGCCATCTTCTGCAGTTTGCTCCCTTAAGTGTTGGTAATGCCCCTCTAGGGCTTGATCGATAGGAAAAACTTGCTTTACCATAAATTTATCCATCAATTTTCTTTCTTCTGAAGATGAAGTATCTTTACTAACTGTGCTTGTATAATGCTTCTTGGTAAACTATTCTTAGTCTTACGGAAGCTTAACATAAAAGCCTTATTTTAAATCATTATGAAATCACAAAGATTCTGCGTAAGTAGACACAGACCTAATTTTTGGCTTTTAGGTGCCTAAAAATTCATCAACAATGCCTGAAGTTCCTGGCAGGAGAAGTTTTGCTTTACCGCTTCCACACAACAAACCACGTAGATGAATAAAACCCTTACCAGCTGTGAAAAAATGCCAAGGGAGAGATTCTCAGCCATGAACAGAGCAATTAAAACAGACATTCACTTGGTTTAAAGTAGCCAATTTCCTCTAAAAATCAGAGATGCCACCTCTATTTTTTTTTTTTTAAGCCACCTTGGCTATTAGTTGCTAGGGTAACAAGATCCAAGGTAGTGAATAAGGCCTGGCCGGGCAGTGCGGCATTACACGGGGGTCTACGATAAGAAAGAAATGCTGGCAGCAACATTCCATTATAGACTGTTTAATTTATTTATTTTTTAATTTATCTTTTTACTGCAAGAAGGACGGTCAAAATATGTATATGTTAATAATTTAATAGGTGCTGATCCTGCAGCATTTTAATTCTCTTCTCTGCGTAACAGATGACGCTAAACTATTTAAGCAGCAAACACTTCAAATCTCACTAAATTAAAAAAAAAAAGAGATGCTACTTAAACCTCATGGCATGTTGGTGGGATCAATTTAATGTGCTGTGCTGTGTCAATGTCACTTTCATAAACTTTTGCTGAAGTGCTTTTCCTACTGTACGGTGAATGATGTTGTCAGGCCCCTGCGGCGGGGGGACGGTGGATTTGAGTCTACTTTACTTCCCTTGATGAAAAGGTCACTGCCACTTGTAAATCTGTTTTACTCCCCGCGCAGTTAGCGTCAAAGTCTGTCAGCTCTGTGGGATGTTAAAATTCTACAACTGGGGTTGGAACAAGGATCACAAATTCCCAAGTGGTACGTCCCAAGCAAAAGTCTCTGATCTTTGTGTAAAAGTTCTGTAGAAAGTTTCTCATCCAGATTTTTTGGCTCACTTTGCCTTGATTGCAGAAATAAACAACCTTTTTGTTTCATGCCTCCCATCTGGTGGGCCCTCCCCAGCGACAGCCCATCACAGGGCCACTTATTATGTCTGTAGCCCACGGTTGCAAGCGAAACAACCCCCCCCGCTTTATTTTTGTAAGGCTGTAAGGGCTCCAATTAGAGCACAATTAAAACCTGGCCTGCGTTGTGTTATGTGATTATGTTTTGACAAATCATCAAAATGGACCAGCTTCACAAGGCCTCTGAATTTTTCAGAAATTATTTGAAAAATACAAGTAATAAACAAAAAATAAAACAACCGACCAATTAGCGGGGAAAAAACCTAAACCTTCCAACCAATGCAAGTAATGTAAATGATAAAAACCTCAAAAAAACCAAGCTCTTTTTTTCCCCCTCTCTCATAGCATCATCTGAACTGTTTTGTGTGTATGCAAAGACAATTTTTTTATTCGGCAGCTTTCCCACATAAGTCGTCAGACTTTACCGGTGAACTGCAGCAAGCGCAAGGAGAGCGAAAGCAGCCGGAGTGCCAACAGCGGATGTGTCCTGCTGGGTTTGATTGATTATGACATAAAGAGTTTGTGAAGCTTTATGCTCTGGCTGTATGGGAGATGAACGCAAAGTTCTTTGCATATGAAGTATGGCCAGAGCTTTTAGGTGGTCAATTGCCTGCTTAATCCAAAGGCCTCCACTAAGACGGAGTCAAGTTGTTCATGCTGTGAGGTATTTCCATATGACCTTGCGACTAAATTGATTTTTGATCTAAGTGGAGTAGTTTGCTGCTGAGGAGACAGAACAGGACCCGAAGGGGGCAAACACTGAATCTTTTTGGCTTGATTTTCAGTCAAGGTAACTCCCTGGGGTGCTGAAGGTGATGCGAGTAAACATCTGCCAAGTGAATCTTCGTGTCAAGGTAGCCATCGTGGGCGAGCTGGGGTAGGCGGCCGTGGGTGCACGTATATCAGCGTGCCAAGCAACCCATCAGCGCGTAGAGGGAAGAGCACACGCCAAGATCCTGGTTTCATTTTGCCTTGTTTTTGACTGGAAAATGTTTTTCGTGTGGCCCTGGATCTGACCTAGAAGCTGCCTTGGGCATTCATTTCAATGACATGGAAGCAGAATCTTTAATATGAAGTTTTTCTTACTGTCTGTGAATGGTTTGAATGACAGATGAGCAAACAAAAAATAAAGGAAAACCTGAAGTTTTAATTACTCTGAGGAAAAATTCCCCGCCATCTCTATTAATTACTACCTTGCTTTTATAGATATCTTTCAAAATGTCATCCAATTTACCTTTATGATCACAAACACTTCTGCTTAATTCTCCTTCCCTGCCTCCTGAAAGAATTACAATATAAAAATTCACCTTTTCCCTTTCGTATCAGATTCATTTCTGCTCTTTGAAATTGCTAAAATCCAAGTTGCAGGTATTTGTACTTACATAATTAGAAACCTGAAGAGATGCCTGTGGTATCAGTGCTTGTGTTTGCTGAAGACTCACAATGTTAGACGGAGGGCATGGCTGAGGAATGCAAACATCCACCTTATCAGGACTTTTACTAGAGAGAAATAGAAAATAACACTTTTCCTTACCCCCTGCCCTCCATTATCCTTCCAGTTCTCTCAGCTTTGCTCAGTCTTTACGTGTTTTCCAATTTTCAGCTTTTCTGGGCACAGGTAAACGAAAACCAATTAAGAACTGTTGGAATGATTCACCTAATAATCAGATATAACTTGCACCAATCATCTACATATATTTCTAGGCAAAAAAGCAAATAGAGCCTAGGGCAAAGACTCCGCCAGTGTTTAGAGAGCTTCGGAAAAGTTACTTATCGATCAATCCTACTAATGGAATATTTGAGATGATTTACAGGAAACAAAATGTTTAGGACATTTTGTGGGACTTGCAGCCTTCCCAGAGAAAAGGGTTGCCTAGATGTACAAATATCCAGTAAAAATGACTTTACCTTTTCCCTAATGAGTTAATTTGAAATACAGAATTGAAGAATTATTATAAAGCAATGTGGTCTGTGTGATACATGAGAGGGTGCTTAAGTACTCCTTGTTCTTTGAGTCTTATCTAGCCATTACGATTTCATAAAAATAACCTGAAATTGCCTTGTCAGACCGGCCACCTTGCAGCAGTCTTCATGTTTGCTTCTTCTCCTTCCTTGCCTGAACACCTGCATAGCAGTATTACACTCCCAGGTACTGCTGACGCACACTGCTTACACTCAGCCCTTGCCTTTCTTCAGATTTTCAGCCATATCCTTACTGCCTCCTTTCACAACGGGCATAATTACAGCCTTTGGCCTTCCTAAATGTCTGTCCTCTGCATGTCAGCCTACCCCGGCTGGCTGCAGATGAAGGATGTCTCTTGTTCTGGACTCTCTCAAGTGACTGCCTTGTTATCCTGAGGAAAGACTTACTTTTTTTTTTTTTCTCACTTACTATGGTCTGGTCTCCACAATAACCGTTATCTTGGCAGAGTTGAACCATTGCTAATTTCTCCTCAGCTCATATTTACCATTTTTTTGAGCCTAAAACCATTTGATACACGAGGTGAACCAGACCAGGAATGACATTCCTTGGTATGTCCAACCCCACCCTGTGAATCTACTGACCAGCCCCAGCACGTGAGTTCATGGAAAGATTTTTTCTGTGAATTCTTACTCCCTTATTTGAATGTCCAAGATGAAAGGACCGGATGGAGATGTGAAAACTGGCAGTAAAGGTTTGAAATATCTGATATGAAGCATCAATATGTTGATGTCAGGCTAGATGGCTGCATTATTTTTTTTTTTAAATAAACGGATATGTGAGTTCTACATCATGTTACCAGTAGTTATGGAGAGCTAAATGGAGTGGACAATGTTTTTTGAAAAAAACTTCAGTTCAAAAATGCGGGAGGCTGAAACCGAAGCCCCTGCTCAGCTGAGACAGGAAGTTGGATCTGGTAAGCAGTGAATAAATACCCATGCCAAATCCTCTGCTGCTCCAGTTCATAATGGAAGATCCTTCTTCATACCCAGTCATTCCCAAACGGAGACTCTCAGTGACAACAGTGATTCAGGCTGGGAGAGAGAAGAGTGATGCCAATCAAACTGTACTAAAAAGGAGAAAGTCTACAAATGTTCTCCAATTTGTGACAAACTTCCTGCTCTGAATATCAGAAGTTTATTCTATTCTGATATTCAAATTTGCAGAAGCATGAAGTCTTAAAAAAAAAAAAAAAAAAAAAAGGTAACACCTTAACCAGCCTCATTGAACTGCTTTTCTGCAGACATTCTGAAGGAAAAACAATTAAGAAGAGGCAGGGCATGCATAAGTGCTAAATATTTGAAACATGCACAGCCAGCGCCGCAGGACAGTGATCTTGTCCCTGGGGTCAGCCTGCTCGCTGGTAATTCCAACGTGAGGAATCTCTGGGCTACGGAACCTGCTGGGAAAACGCCGGCATCCATTCATTCCTAAACCAGGAATACACTGTGCTTGTACACATCCTCATTCAACAAATCCCTGCGACAAACCCAGCTAAACCGTCTTTACGACCGAGATACAGAGCAGAATGCTTTCCTAAGCCACTTCTTTTGGAATCGTATTTCTAATCGCCTCAACCTCTCTTTTTATTGTGTCAACCGCAAACTTTGCGTACGGCCCCGCACATACAGTGGCATTCTCTATTATTTATCCCTGACTATTTATCCCTGACTTTTTGATCTGTCATTTTGAATGCAAAAAAAAAACGGTGACACGTGTGAGTTCCTTTCTATAGTTGAACCAAAAAAGAAGAAGAAAACGAAACCCAACATCATTTCCATATCTCCATCCTCCACTTTGCAGCTACAACCCAGGTTGCCCGCGTTGTTGGTTAATGTATGAAGAACAGCATGCATTTGCAACCTGCCATCAGATTTTACAGCGGGAATAAAGCAAGGTCAAAACAATATCTAATGTTTAGACGGCACGCTGGTTGTCGCCCCATCAGCAGACTATTCTTAAATAATAGTAAGAAATTAGCATTAAAAGCTCTCCGCAGCAAGACATGCGTAAAGAAAAGAAAATAACCGCTGTTTTCCAGGGCTCCCAGCCCCAGCTGCTGTAGTGTCAATTATGCCACTGGAGGTTTTCAGAGGTGGAACCAGCATGACTCAAGAAAATAACAAAACAAGAAAAAAGAAGAAAAAATTAAAAAAAAATAAACTCTGGATGCTAGAAGGGAGTGTGTTGCAAGAGAATGTTTTGCTTCAGTGCTGGGTTGGAAGGGGCTGCCCTCTTTAGCGCAACGGGAGCCAGCTGCCCCGCCGTGTTCTCCGAAGCGGCTTATTGCGGAGCGGTAATATTATCTCTTAATAAGCACAACACCGGGAACCGAGGCATATTTTTAAGTCAGACACATGGGAGGGAAACCTATCGGAGTGGGGCTGTGTTATTTTTAATGGAGCGTGTGTTTGTCTTGTAAGCATGTCAGGAAGAAAGGAGCGGCTCTCGGGTTTCTTCTCACCACGGCGAACGTGGGACGGGCGCTCCGCCTTCCCCTCGGGGTGACACGAGTGGCCTTTGACATCACAAATGACACCAGACGGTCAGGACTCCACTTGCACCTCGCATTCTTTTCTACTGTTTGTGTACCTCGGCGTTCATTTGAAGTTATCCTTCAGCTGACGCTCCTTAAAAACCACAAAGACTGAGATGGTTTTCATTAGATAAATGAGTTTTTATAACGAGAGCCTCTTCCCAGATTTACAGGAGCATACGACGGGGCATGTGCTCTGCAGGAAAACGTATTTCCTTTGACATTCAACTGGAAAATAGATCTCGCGGTGGGGAATTGATGGTTGCACACTGCAGCCCATGCCACTCGCTGCTCATCCTTAGCATCAAACCCAATATTAGAGTAAAAATGTCTGCGGTGAAATTCCGAAGGGCATTTTAAATTTCAATTAATATTGATAATGGGCTTTTTAATAAGCCTGGGGTCAAGATGTATCGTACAACTATTTTCCACAGCGCACAGAAAATACGTTCTTGTTCTGCCTTTGTGATAGGACTGGATCTAGTCCTACATCCAGCGGCCAGCTGAGGCTGCTTGTCTATTATAGTCCCTTCCACCATTCCTGACAAATGAACAAATAACTAGATGCCCTGTGAAACATTTTAAATAGAACTGTCTCCTGGAAAAGCTGTTACTGACAGAGACAGGTTCGATCCAGATCAGGAGAACCTGCTTTGGGATAGATAAGATCAATACTGGCTTTTTTATTTCTGATTTTCTCTCTTTTTTTTTTCCCCTTTTTTTTTTTTTTTTTTTACTAAGAGGAGGTAAGGATTATGATGAATAAAGTAAAGCAGAAAACAAGCAATCTGTGAACTGAAGTGCACCCTTCTTATTAAACCTTATTGTGCTCTTAAAGCAGTAGCAGAAGCTGTTGCTATGAACTCGGTCACGCAAGAGGCTTTCAAAAAAGCATTTAAAACTATATATTAGCTAGAAACCACTTTGCCCACAAATTCTGAAAGAGCTGAAAGTAGCTTTTGAAAAGGAACCAATGTACTTGAAAAGGAACCAATATATTTCATGGCAGAGTAAATTAGCTACTATTTTTTTACTTTTGAAGTGTTTGATCAAAATCCAGTGCTGAGCACAAGTGTCTTGAATTAATTCTATTTAGAGTGCTTCACTGTTGGTTATGGCCCGGATCCTCGGACCTGGAGCCTGCAGTACTACCTGTCCCCCTTTCCTGCTGTGCTCTTTGGCGTACGCGTGAGAATTACGCGTTTCCAACAGCAGCTGGAGGTGCTAAGGTCATGTTTGGAAATAATGCATGGGTTTGTGTGAGCTGGACAGTCCAAAACTATGATTGCTTTTATTTATTCTATTTGAATAGCAGCATCTTCTCTGATTTTGCTTAACAATGAAAACTTCGATTAAGAGGAAAGAACAGCCACCAAGACCAAATCATCCTAGTGATGAAAAATTATAAACCAGAATTTGATAGGTCTTAGGAAGCAAAGCTAGCATCAGAGCAATGATATTCTCCATAGTCTTTGGCTAAGTCCAGGAATTCAGCCTACAACATAATCAATCCTTTACAATCCACAAGCATTAAATTCATCATTAAAACGTTGTTCTCTCCTTCCCAAACCTTCCATGTAACAAGCGTCTCGCTAAGATGAAAGGCATTTGTTACTGAGAACAGCCTTAAGGAAAGCAAAAAAGAGCAAATTTGGAAAAACATATTCCTATTTTTCTGGAAATGGGTAGTATTCATAAAACATTTAGCGAGTTCAAGGTCAACTCGTGCTCCTTCCGTACACTGTTCATAACAGGCATTTGACAACTCGGTGACAGTCAATCTAGCAGCTGAACTGGATATTGGGTCATCCAGTTTAAATAAAAGATAAATCTTCGTCGTGGAATAAGCACAACAAAAACAAGAAAAACATGAACGGGAAAAGGCTTTCCTGATTCTGAAATTTCAATTAAAATCAACATGTACAGTTACAAAAGAGAGGGAATCTTGGTAAAAGGGCGCCACTTGAGCAGGTGTATGCATAAACAGCAAGAGGTTGTGCTCCTTCACACGACACTGGGTGTTGTCTTCTCATTTCAGTGAAACTTTGCAATCCTGAGCATTCCACAGATTATTTTTTTTTTTCAGCATACCATGTCTGAGAAATGACCAAACACCAATAAGACATTCGAATTTTGCAGTTACTCTGGACTTACCTTGCCTCTTCACTCCCTATACGAGACCACCCTGGAGCTGACTCCCAGCATTGACCGTTTCTCAATATGCTCTGTCATTCAGCGAAAGGCATCCCCCAGTGACTCTTTCCCTACTGAAAAGTGAGGAGACTCCACTCGGTTTGGAATAATGAGATTTTCATCTGACTTCAAAGCTGGTGAAAACAGCAGCTCAAGAAGCCACCGAGACATATGTTTTGGAAATCCAGGGAATATTGAATTTTGCACCCATGCAAATTCTGACATTGGGTCCATTTGCAATTCAATATTTTTTTTTTTTTCTCATTGTAGTTACTGTCACTATGAATCTTAAAGAAGTTATTCTGTCCATGTATGTCCCAAATAATATGGATATGCAGGGCATATCCCCACCTTTTATTAAAAAAATCCTCCTAACTAAATAAAAAATAATCTTACATAGCATATGTTGAAAACAGATGGTCCTAAACAAGCAGCTCATACCTTCCCTCCACCACTTCCAAATTGCACAGCTATTTCTAACATAGTGAAAGTGCATCGTATCACTGATTGCCTTCTCTGTTTTAACAAGATACGAAATGAAAAATGACGAGCAATTGTTTTGTGGGTGGGCTCACAGATTAAAGATCGACTATAAATTGAGAGGAGTATCAAGTTCACAATATACTTTGTTCCTTTTTTGGAAACCACTACCTGGTTTTGTTTTTAAAGCTGCCACAGGTTGTCAACAGCATTCTTACTCTAAAAAAGAGCTCCGTATCTTTCACCAGCTAGCACCCACTGAGCGACGACCATAGACGCTAGTGTCAAATTCTTCTGCAGGCATCCAGCTGGACTCTCCACAGGGTTTTAGCTGAAAGGGCTTGCTGGAGGAATGATGTTACTAACAGTTCCACCTTCCCCACTCTGCAGCGTCCAAATATCTTGAATATGCTCACTATTTAAAATTTTAGATCTCCTCCTCAATTTTGTAAGGTATTTTAGAAGTGGCTTTCTGCCTACGGTTACAACGTATGTCTGCAGTCCAGGAAGACAGCTGACAAGCACAGTGAATCTCGCTCTATATTTGGAAACACCTGCTCTTTCATTTCCATGATGCACAGTGACGTGCTCGTCTAAGAAGAAGAACGAGCCAGGCAGAGGAGACATTAGTTTCTGGTTATATATGATGATACCCTCCGGTGGTCTTCTCCATCGAGTAAAGGATGCTGAAAAAGTTGCTTGACGGTCCTCTGGGCTGTCAGACCATTTGCTGAGGAAACCGCTCCTAGCTCTGGTGAGGCAGCCTTTACAGGCATCAGCAATCGACTTCCTACGGGTGGTTTTCTCATTCTCAAAAGAGAACCATATCGACAGCGTAACTGTGATGCGGAGGCGAAACAACTAAATGGACTTGGGAGGGGCTTTGGCTTGAGGAGTCTCTAGATTCAAGGTGAGGTGCCAAGCAGCTAGGAGGAGATTTGCTTTGCTATATGGTCTATAAAGCAGTTGTGCCAAAAACCCAGCAGTGTAACCGAACATATAAAAGCCCAGATGTCTATTCAGGAGAAGTGCCCTTCAATGAGTCAAGAAAATTTGGCAAAATTCTGTTCATGATAGTGGCAGAGGAACTATTGGTTTTGAATAGTCTGGAAAACAATTGGAAAAGAAAATCGTTTTATGAATAATCCTAGCTTTATGGATGGGTAAGGCAAATTACTATATTTTCTGCTAGTCTATTTTGACTTTTATCTTCAAGGGACCAAAAAAAGGCATTTTCATAGGTATTTCCACAGTGATCAACTGTTGATCGCTGCTGGGCCCAGGTCATGGAGCTAGCTACCCCTCTGGTCTGACCCAGCCTTTGGATTTTTGGTCCAGGGAAAAGGCAAGAGTTAAACGTTGCACGGGTTCAGAATCAGACCATGGTTTTTCTTCTCAGTAACAATTACCAACGGAAGATTTAAAATTAGAGCTAGAAGAGAGCATGGTGGCTTAGGAGAATGGAGGCAGTACATCTGTGAAGCGCTGTTGTATGACACTTGTTTGGGTTTGGACGTCTTCTGAGTGTGTCTGTCTTCCGTCACACCGCTGAGCGTACTGACAAATTGAAAATTTTCAATTTCAATTTTTTGAATTATTTGAATTGTATGTAAAATCCCCTCACGCATTCCTTACGTAGGAGCTTTACAATACATACATTACTTTTAGAGCAATGAAATTCTGTTGGCCTGGAATTCTTAACTTTAAAAGCTGGGACATGAAGAGCTGCCTCCTTCTACAGAGAGAACAGACCATTTTTTTCCCTCTCCCCTTTTAAATTTAGACATTGGCAGAGTTTTTCTTCAGCAAAACTGAGAAGGTGTACATTTTGATCTGCCAGGTTCAATTTGATTTGTCAAACTTCTGAATCTCTGTGATCAAAACTACAAAAATCAAACTATTCCAGCAGTTGAGCTAAAAGTAAAACAATATAGTTTAAAACAGCAACAATATTTTGTCCTAAATGTTATGTCAAGGCTGTCTATCAATAATTCAGCTCTTATACATAATATTCTTGCAAATAAGATACCGTGCTTCAAGGACAAATGATCTGCGCAGATAAATTTTCAAAGAGTCTCACTGTTTACGCCAGTGAAGAGTGAAAGAAACCTGAGGGTGAAGAATAAAACAATACAAGGTTTTGTGAAATACGTGGGCTTGGAAGGAAAAATGATTAACATTTGGCACAGTTGGACGGGCGTGGAATGCGTCTTAATAATTCTATTGCTTTTTTCTAATGTTTTAAACCAACTTTCAACTGATAAAAAGGGCCAAAAGAAACTTCAATGGCAAAATACCCTTAAGTACGCAAGAAGTATAAAATACGTGCAGCACATAGTGATGAAATGGGCTGTTCCAAGGTGGCGCACTCCAAAACTGGAGCTAGAGATGACAAAAAAAAAAATAAAAAGAATTATTACTTAAATCTCATTTAGGATACACAAAAGAATCAATACCATGGAAAAAATCTATGAATTTGCCTGGAGGTGAAATGCTAAGGTGATGGGAAAAGCTTTTATTGTAAGATGACCATAAGATGACCACGTAAAATCCCCGCATTTCGAAAAGGAATACTTCATGATCTTTTTTATTTACAGGCTGTTTCATGTCTGCTTACATTATTCAGAAACAGTTTGCATCTTCATCTTCTGAATAAGCTGAAGCAGCATTGTTCAGCTATCCATAAAGGCAGGAGTGACTGCTTGTACCAGTGATTTTTAAGGGGTATTTTTTGCTTTTGGAATAATAAAAGTTATGTCCCAACACTTGCAGCATTGCCATCCATCAGTTCAATAAAATATGATTTAAGCATCTAGAAATCATGAGATTGGCTTCAAAGCCATGAGTTTGAAGCTGAGTGAGTGCATCTGGCCTGTCTTGCCTTCCAGGCCTTATGGTTTTAAAAGTTGTTTCTGAACTTTTCTGCACAATCATGAATAGAGGTTTTTTTTAAAACGAGCACTGGATGATTTTACACAGCCTTGTCACTCTAGAAGTTGATGCTGAAGTGCACTGTAAGGAATTCAGACACTACAATAACTGGTGCTAGTGTAGCTACCCCAGATTTTAAATGCCACCCTGAAGGGGAAGGTTAAAAACACCGACATCTTCTCTGCCAAGGCTGTTTTCATTTCGTACAATCAGCTGTGTAAGAATGAAATCTTCCCTCAGGGCTTTTTTTTTTTTTTTTTTACAGCTAAATCCTCGTATCCATTATCTCTGGCAGTTAAATTTATTTTGTACATCTGTACAAGGAACAGTGAAGTTGAAACCTGTTGGAGATGCTACCAAAATTGCGCTCTTGTCCTACAGAGTCGATTTGGTAGGGTTCTGCTTGAAGTTTTTCCACAGTTGGGGAAAAGGAAATTTATCCTGGTTCCCAGACACCACTACTGACAGTATGTCTTATTATCCAGACTCACTTGTTTCTCTAGAGGTCACTGGCACTGCTGCTGACACACGACTTTATATTGCTGTAGGCAGCTAGTCAACTTTAGTGACCTTAGCAATTATGAATGACGATTTTCACGCAGGCGAGAGTCAAAAGGGAATATCACCGGAAAGATTCTGAAAAAGAATAACTACGGGACGGCCTCACAACTGAGAGATAATACTCACTCTCCAAGGGCCCCACCAGCCCGTCCTGAGGAACAAGATCTGACTGGATCCAAGGGCAGCCATCCGGCTCCCTCCCGTTCACATTGCCCTGTGGCCCCCACGTGTCTTGCAGCCGTACAGAGCCATGGCACCCGAGGTAGGCTTCAAGCTACACGCGGTTGTGTTTCTGAAAGCGGTGAACATACCTATGATCACCAAATAGAGATGCCTTCCTCGGAGAACTGCACAGCGTACGCTTGCGTGTACTCCAAGCAGGCAATACAATCTTATGGTCCAAGTAGGTCTGCGAGATGTTTATTGGACTATCAACTTTGACTTGGTAGTCAGTAAAGCCCCATAAAAACCTGGTATTGATGTGATGCTCCCATGAACTCTGAAAGCAATATTAACCCAGTTGCCTTACCAACCACAGAGCAAATAACCCCAACACAAGATTGTTTCTCCAAAGGGGAACAATCAGTGTATCAACGAAAATATGGGGGCCAAATGTACCACAGTGTACAGACGAGCCCCCTCCTCTTTCTTATTCCAAGTATTTTCAGATTTATGATGTAGCTCCTTTCCTTCTCTTGCTCCATCACTTTACTCTTTCCCTCTCCTACACTTTCAGGGTGGCAGACAACAGAACTTCATAAGATATATTGGTGTGGGTAGGAGGCTGAGATGGGATTTTCCTTTCTTCATTCTTTTGGTAAGGGAAGCTGAACGGACTCATGTAGATGGATGGGTGAAGTGAAGTAGAATATTACCAAATAATCTTCGACCTTGAATGAGGAAAATGAGATACAGAATGCCTAATGTTTCATTGACATCCATGAAAAGAGACATGAAAACACACAAACCGCTCTCGGAGGAAGAAAATTAAGGGGACCACATGGCCACCCATGGCTCCAGCTGGCAGGAGAGGAGGGATCCCACATACCGCTCCTCTCGTGGCCGCGGGGAGAGGCTGTGCCTGGTGCGCGAAGGAGAAGCAAACTGCGTTTGGTGAGTTCTCAATGCGATGCTCTCCTTTTATTTCCACGCAGGAGGTAATTCTGACTTAAAAGAAAACAGAAGTTTTGTGTAAAACGGGTAAAATGCAACTCCATGTTTCTTAATTTCTGTAGTAATTTCATGATTATGTTTCTAAAAGAAAGGATGTGTTTTTATTTTCATAATTAACAGGAAATACATGTTATACATTAAATGTGACACAAGAGAGATGAATTATGCAGCAAACTCTGTGTGTGCTGCTCAGCACAAAGCCCAAGGCACATTCAGCAGAGTTGCTGTGAAGATCTGTAATGAGTTTCAAGTACATCATTTCCTGATGGAGGGTGAGAAAACATCCATCAATGCTAATTTTCCCACAGTTTTTAGCTTTTTATAAATACTTTACAGCTTACAAAAAAAAAAAAAGATCAATTTCTAAAGTGCAACTTGAGGAAACTTGCTTAGTAATTAGAGCATGTTCCTAGCCAAAACTAATGAGGTCTGAACCTTCAGCATGGAGATGGTTCAAAGTCGACAGCCCCAGCCTCTCGTTTCTTCCAAAACGTTAAATCGATTCCCTGAACTCTAAACCAGGGTTGCCATTGTGCCTTCAAAAGGGCAGAATTTAGGTGTTAGGCTCATTCATGCTTATGTAATAATATAGATTGAATGTGTAGTACAAATATAAACATCGATATATTAAAGATGATACCTACTAGAGGAAGGTACTTAATCCCTTAAGAGCCTAGTGACTGTAGAGAATTTAGAGGTGGTGAGGCCAAGAGTTGTGAAGGGTTTTGAGAGAGAAACGCTAAACCCGTGTGCACGGAGGGTAAAACTGTTCAGTAAAACTCACCCTTACTGGGAGCATCAGGTTGTTATTTGACTGTATCTGTCTCCTACTTACGTCCCTCAGTTATGTCAAATGAAAGCTCTATCAGAGGAGATCACTACTGAAATTATTGTCATAATTTAAGAAGATATTTTTTTAAGATAGAATTTAGAATTAATGGTTAGATTTCTTAACACAGGTCTCTTTTATGCACCTCTCACTTACACAAGACGACTCTTCTATATCCACAGAGTAGACTTTATTTGATGAATCACAGAATCGAAAGCCATGACCTACTGAACGGCCTGAAGGCTGGCGACAGACCAGCAACAAGCAAAGTAACTTCAGGACATCAGGAAAAAAATTTTTACACTGAGGGCAGTGGAGCACTTGTCCAGGTTGCCCAGAGAGGCGGTGGATGCCCCATCCCTGGAAACATTCCAGGCCAGGTTGGCCGGGGCTCTGAGCAACCTGACCCGGTTGGAGATGTCCCTGCTCCTGGCAGGGGGGTTGGACTGGGTGGCCTTGAAAGGGCCCTTCCCACCCAAACCCTTCTGTGATTCTATGATTCAGATATATGTGAATAAATTGAATTTAGAGTCACCTGAATTCTGCAAGGCAATCCTCACTCATCAGGTGTGCTTCAGACAAGCAGAGCTTGTTTCAGTCATGTTTGTGTTAGTACTTACAGACATTCCTGGGAACAGGTTTTTGTTCACAAAAGTGTTTTAAAGAAAGACTGAGTCCAGGCATGACCAACAATACTTCAGAGACACCACAAATCATTCTCTTCGAAACATTTCAACTCTTCAGTCAAGACATAGAAAGAATTCCACAGGATTGGACGTCCAAGTTATGAAAAGTAAATAATCACTCTAGATCACAAAGAAATTAAGTCCTGAATTTTTTTCACCCCATCTACATGGTGATCACTGTATATTCAGAGAAAGCAGGATAGGATCTCTGGTACTAATACAAAATTACTTTGTGATACAATAGGGAATAGGAATATAACACTGAATATTATTCTTTTTTTGATGCAAACAAAGCTTTTGTAGTTTGATATTACACTCATTTTAGAATGTCAAGTGTTCACGTTCATACTGGAGCTTAAGTTGTGCTAGAAAGCTCGAGAGTATATCAACATTTGCAGCATAAAGCTATCTTCTCTTTGATCATCCAAGCTTTCCATCACTCTAGGTGGTCCTAACTAATAAGGAACTGTCATCCTCTTCACTACTTGACTCCAGTAGCCATGCGGCAGATCGCACACAATTAGTGCTTGCTGTTACTGTTTTAGTCAAACACCAACGTTTATCTACGGATTTATGAGCCTGCCAGTGAACCAGTTCCTTTTAATTATGTATTTATAAATCACGTCGCTATACGTATGGGAACCAAAATATCTCTTTTAAAGATTTAAACATTCTACATCTTTTTCTTTGGGAGCTTTTTTCCTTCATTGCAAAAAGCTGGGCGAGTGTTTTAATATGTGTAAACATAAATTACTGAGCAGGAGCCCTGCTCTGAAGTTCCGTACAAACATGTGCTAGGAAAAGAAAATAAATCTTTGATCTTCTCCAGATTCCTATATGAAATTCTTTGTACAAGAATCTGGTTTATAAGAAGTCTGACACGCCTGTGCGATGCCCAGATGGTCAGCATTCAATCCCGTATCTCTGCTTCTTGTTACGGATGCTGGGCACTGAGAAACATGGAGAAAACACATCCAGAAAAGGAATTAGCATCCTCCCAATTAAATACCTGCTTCTGGTAACACTCTTTTCCCAGGCAGCTGTTCTGCAATGGGTTTAAGACGATCTTTGAATCTTTGAACAAGGATGACAGCACACAGGACACCAGTTCAGGTGTCCTCTCCCGGTTAAGGGGATGTGGATCCCAGCTCTGGATCACAGTCACATCGAGCAGACGCCCAGGTGTGGAACAGAGAGGAATGGATGTTTTGTTTAGATATTAGGGTTTAACGATAAACAAAGTAGGGCTGGTTACAAAATTCATTAGTGTGATGAAAGTTCCTTCTGGAAGGAGTTTCAAGCAACTTCAAAACAGGCAAGTCCTCCAGAAATTTCTTTCCTGCGTTTAAAAAAAAAATCTGCTGAATTTGACATTATTGAGAACGAAGAAGTTGCCAAGGGAAAAGTGAAGAACAACCTACAGGTACATACCTCATCTCTACAGAAACCTTAGGTGTCCTCTTGCTTTGATTGTACGTTGATTTGATTTGCTGATCAAAAACCTTGGAAAATGTACATTCGTGACAGGATCATGGTGAGGTACCTAAGTTCAAGAAAGCCCTTTTGATGTGTAAATAATTCCTACCTTAGAGGTGCATGGTAACTCCCTCTCCTCAAATCTTGTGTCACGATCTCCCCAGTACGTAACGACTGGTGAGAGGCACAGGACGGTCGTTTGTTCCTGCTGTAGCGTCTACAGCACCCAAGGTTGATCTCAACCTTACTCCCAGCGCAGTTATCCAACTGGGATACTTTATTAGGCTGGATTATCAGACAGTAGGTCTTCTGGTGCTCTGAATGTCTCATGCATTAATTTTTGGCACTAGTCAACTAAAAAAAAAAAAAAAATTAAAAATTAACCTTTTTTGTTTCATTGCCCTACAGTCCCATATTTCCACACACTCCTTAGAGTCTGGGTTAAAAACCCCTGGTGAGTAGAATATACAGATTTGAGACTTTGATTTCCTTCCATTTTAATATACAGGTGTAGATTTTAAATAATTGTGAAAGAAATGAACTTAAAAGAGGGGAGATGTCTGCCCTGAGAGAGGAATGACACGATGGATTTGCTCTGAGCTGCCTGGGATCATTTAAAACCAATGAATTAAAAATCAGATAGTCGGTGAGGGCTATAATTTACACTACAGAGGTGATAAAGCCTTTTGTCTTCATATTTACACAGAAAGCGTTAAACTACAGTGATTTTTGATTTTTTCCTTCCCACCAGGGAGAAATGCGAAACTCAATTTTACCCCCGATTGGTAAGGTGCTAATTTGTCTGACAAGTTGTTGGCATCTCAGCGTGTTTGAGGTATCCTTGATGTAACACCTTCATGCTGAATGGAGGATGCCTTTAATGTGTAAATGTTCGGCACGCATCCCATATCTCATTAGCCAAGAACAATACAAGCCACACACAGGCAAGAAGGGTCAGAAGCAAGGCCCAGTCAACAAGAAAAATCTTTTATGTCCTAATTAAATGAGCAAACATTTGGACTACATCTAATTTGCAAACAGTTTATCAAAAAATACACTTGAAATTCACATCCTAACCTGTGTCCTAAAGGCCTGGTGAGTCTTACGTCAAACGGTGCATCCGGAATCAGTGCCACGCTGTAACACTGATATCTTAAAGCTCTTACGCAATATCACAAAATATGAAGAACACTAGAAGAAAAGCAGTTGTTAATAAAACCACAAAGATATAATTTTCCAATTTTTTTCCATTACTAGCCTAAACCTTGGTAAGTTATATGTAACTTTAGAAATTTACCTTCATTGACTCTTCTGTGAAAATGAAAACACTTCTAGGGAAAATGAAACAATCTTCTGGGAAAATACCATGTCCATTTGAATGAAAGGTAGAATCATAGAATCACAGAATGGTTTGGGTTGGAAGGGACCTTCAAAGCCCACCCAGTCCAACCCCCTGCCAGGAGCAGGGACATCTCCAACCAGATCAGGTTGCTCACAGCCCCAGCCAACCTGGCCTGGAATGTTTCCAGGGATGGGGCATCCACCACCTCTCTGGGCAACCTGGGACACTGCTCCACCACCTTCAGCGTAAAACATTTTCCTAATATCTAATCTAAATCTCCCTCCCTCTATTTTAAAACCATCACCCCTTGTCCTGTCACACCAGGCCCTGCTGAACAGCCTCTCCCCATCTTTCCTGCAGCCTCCTTGAGGCACAGGAAGGCCGCTCTAAGGTCTCCCCGGAGCCTCCTCTTCTCCAGGCTGAACAGCCCCAGCTCTCAGCCTGGCCTCACAGCAGAGCTGCTCCAGCCCTCTGAGCATCTCCGTGGCCTCCTCTGGACCCAGCTATCCTGCACAAGGATATTAAGATCATCGCTGTTGATGTGTTTATATAGCAAAGAGTTTTTACCACAAAGCTATGGCTTATCTGACAAGCGGTCTTATTTGTCTTGCGTGGATTGCATTAAATATATTTAGGAAAAGAGAATTAGAAAACCAAATTGTGGACAAAATCTTCTCAAAGTTCTCTTAAATATTCCCAGCTTGAAAAATTAAAAAAATATCCCCTTTTGACAATCTTGATTACCAGTATCTCAAGGGAGGAAACATATTTTCAATACTGTGAGTGAGTGTTGGAAAAATGGGTCTTGTTTGTACTGCTGGTGAGATGCATAAAAATTATCTGCGTCTATTTGCTTGTTATGCAACTTTTGAAAGCTGATATTTAAATAAATCCCCATGATGAGTTTAGGAAATTTTGCAAAATCCTTCTTCCAGCCAAACATGATATTTTTCCTTCTTTCTTTTAAATGTTTGGAATAGCTCCCCCTGTCCCACACCAGAGCCGGGAGTGAAGTGATGGCACTTAGGGGCATTTAAGCCTGGGAGATTCAGACGGAGTCCATCAGAGGTGGCCTCACGCTCACTCTGGGACACGCAGGCTCTCTGCTCCAGCTGTTCCATCGCCCTTCCCATCCCCGCTGCCCTCCAGCAGTCACACAGTGCTGGGAAGCGACTCAGCAACCCTCACCCAGGCACTGCCGCCTGCTGTCACTATTTTCATAGAATCACAGGATGGTTTGGGTGGGAAGGGCCCTTTCAAGCCCACCCAGTCCAACCCCCCTGCCAGGAGCAGGGACATCTCCAACCAGATCAGGTTGCTCAGAGCCCTGGCCAACCTGGCCTGGAATGTTTCCAGGGATGGGGCATCCACCGCCTCTCTGGGCAACCTGGGACACTGCTCCACCACCCTCAGTGGAAAACATTTTTTCCCTATGTCCAGTCTGAATCTCCCCTCTTTCAGTGTAAAACCATTACCCCACGTCCTGTCACACCAGGACCTGCTGAAGAATTTCTCCCCATCTTTCCTGCAGCCCCCTTTAGGCACTGGGAGGCCGCTCTCAGGTCTCCCCGGAGCCTCCTCTTCTCCAGGCGGAACAGCCCCAGCTCTCTCAGCCTGGCCTCACAGCAGAGGTGCTCCAGCCCTCTCATCATCTGCGTGGCCTCTTCTGCACCAACAGGTCAACGTCCTTCTGATGTTGGGGGCTCCAGAACTGGACACAGTACTCCAGGTGGGGTCTCACCAGGGCAGAGTAGAGGGGCAGAATCACCTCCCTCGACCTGCTGGCCACGCTCCTCTTGATGCAGCCCAGGACGCGGTTGGCTTTCTGGGCTGCAAGTGCCCATTGCCGGCTCACGTTGAGCTTCTCATCCACCAGCACTCCCAAGTCCCTCTCCTCAGGGCTGCTCTCCATCCATTCTCTGCCCAGCCTGGATTTGTGCCTGGGATTCTCCTGACCCAGGTGCAGGACCTTGCACTTGGCCTGGTTGAACTGCATGAGGTTGGCACGGGCCCACCTCTCCAGCCTGTCCAGGTCCCTCTGGATGGCATCCCTCCCCTCTAGCGTGTCAATGGCACCACACAGCTTGGTGTCGTCAGTGAACTTGCTTAGGGTGCACTCTATCCCACTGTCCATGTCGCCGACAAAGACGTTGAACAGGGCCGGACCCAACACGGACCCCTGAGGGACACCACTCGTCCCAGTCTCCACTTGGATATTTTGCTGGTGACCACTCTCCGAGTGTGGCCATCCAGCCAACTCCTTACCCATTGATAGGGTGCCCTCGATGTCCCTGGCCAGATTCAGTTCTGTCAGGGCTTTAGCCTGCCTTACCTGATCCCTGGCCGCTCGCACAGCCTCTCTGTATTCCTCCCAGGCCACCTGTCCTTGCTTCCACCCTCTATAGGCTTCCTTCTTTACTTGCAGTTGGTCCAGAAGCTCCTTTTTCAGCCATGCAGGCCTTGTCCGCTCGGTCCTCTTGGCCAGGTGGCCTGTAGCACACCCCCACCGTAATGTCCCCTGTCCCTACTCTCCCTCTAATCCTGACCCGTAAGCTGTCAGCTCCTCTTCCATCCCCAGGCTGAACTCCACGCACTCCAGCTGCTTCCTGCCATAGAGACCGACACCCCCTCCTCGTCTCCCCTGCCCGTCCTTCCTAAAGAGCCTGTATCCTTCCATCCCAACGCTCCAGTCATAGGAGTCATCCCATCACGGCTCTGTGACGTCAACAATTTGCTGATTTTCCCTTCCTGGAGCATCCTGAACAGGGCTGGTGGGCTTTTAACCAATCCATCACATCACCCATCCCACCCCGTCTCTGGGTTAGGTGGCGCCTCTCGCTCTCTCTAGAGCATGAGCTGGGCATGGGCCCATGGGGAGAAACATGGAGCCTCTGCTCTGTTTGGAGCCCCTGGAGGGGGACGTCGGTCTCACCCAGCCCTTCCTGTGGTCCTTGCCAGCAGCCCCTTCTCTGCAGGCCACGTAGAGGAGATCAGAGAACCTCTGTTCCTCACTATTTATCCACATTACATGAAATCAGCCTAATGCCATTTGTCAGTTGAGTTGCAAGAGTGCCCTCGTCCTGTGCACGGGTTCATTCCTTCCTCCTGCTTCTCTTCTCCAGAGCTTGATCCCGTTGAACTGCTGAAACCTGACGACTTGCAATCAATAGTCTGTAAAAAAATCGGGTCGGCAGTGCGAAGAGTCAGATTTTTCTGCCTCTAAATGCAGACCGCTGTGCTGGGCCACGGCGGTGAGCCTGACCTGCGCTGACTGCCTGTTAGAAGGACAGAGTGGGAGGAAAGGGATTAAGAATCCCTGGAGATGCGTTGAGCTGTTCATACGCTATCTGTCCGCTTCACGTACGCAGCTGGGGGAAACATGACTGTGTAAAGAGATGTGACGGAGAAATGTCGTTTTATTGTTAAAAATTAAATCAGTCATGGACCCGGGGACTGCAGCGCTAAGCCCAGCTCTGAACAATTTGGGTGACTTCTGTGCAGGTGGACGCAGTATGTGGGGTGTCCAGGAACTGGCGTCACACAGCCTACGGTCTAACCTGCCTGTCTACGATGCTGGATTGCACCCATTCCAATCTGGCTCCCCCGAACGCAACAGGACCTGGCAGTGGCTCAGCTGCACCCAAGTTTAGCGCTGCGCTCACAAAAGAAAAGAAATGTGAGGATCAGACAATCAATCCGTGAAATGATTGCAAAGGGAGAGATTTTTTCCTCAAATTTTGTCAAACTGGCATCAATATGACCCCAGGGGGTGCTGAGGTATTCAGGAATGAGATATTCTTAAATAAGAAAGAATATATCTGTGGCAGGAAAAAAAAAACCCAAAATTAATTTGCCTAATATGCGAGGAGGGCTGGGATAACAGCACCACATGGATGGAATCGCCGGGCGTGCCGGGGTCCGCAGGTGCGTGGCAGAGGTGTGTGGGGATGGTTATAGGGGGTCAGCTCACGGCACAGCCCTGGCCCGCGGGTTAGAAGGCAGGGTGAGCTGCTCATAGCCAAGAACTTGCACAGAGCACTTAGCCCTTAGAAAAAAGAGAAGGAAAAAAAGTGCTTTTTGACCAAAAGACTGAAGTTTCTTTTGTGGTTTGAGGCTATCATGAATGGTTTGGCCAAGCAGTTACTGCTAAAGTGATTATGGGAGTGTAGTGGCAAATATTCCAAGTTCCCAAGATAAACCCACAGCACACCGGCCACAGCAGCTGGGTGACCCGTTTCTGTGCCTGGCCAGCCGACAAAAACTCTCCGGATTAGCTAGCTGTGCGAATACTCGTGACCATGACACTGCTGTGGCTTTACATAAGTGTTGGTCTCAAATTCATGGTCCTACTACTAAGTCAATTTACTAAGCGCTGTTAACTATTTCCCTTATATTAGTGTCTGGAGCCCAAATCAGAAAAGCAGGAAGAATTACTTCATCCCAACAAGCTTCAATTTCTGCCTGAAATTAAACAAGCTGCCATCAATTCGAAGAAAACCTACTGTAATGAGGTTTTTTCCTGTTGAGAGTGGCCAAAACAGATCACAGGAAAAAGCACAACAAATAAGCAAAGAAAGAAGGAACAGGCTAAGACGATAGAGCAGGTACGTGAGCATATTTTTCAAGGACATTTTGACTTTCTTGCTATATTCACTTACTTTGTGTCACGCAGTTTCATGTCATAGAGTTCCGTGTCACACAGTTTCATGTCACAGCAGCAATAACTTCAACAGGAACAAAATTTTGTCTCTGACCTAATACAACAGGGACAAGTATTTACACATTTAACTTCAATTTAGGTGCCCGTACACAAGTCAGTGGGAGTCAGAGGAACATAAATGTACTTACAGGTCTTGTGGCTGTTCTCTTCAAATGCAATTTTTCAAATCCTTGGAGTTGCTCGTTCTCCCTCAGCGCAGGCAAAGCAGAGCACTGCTGTTTTCCTCCAGCTCGTGTTTAGTTTTAGGGTTCCAATGCTAAATGCAAACCCCTCGACGCCGACCCCTCCGACGTTCCCGTTTGCAGCCGCAGAGTCCAAATGCAAGCGTCTAAACGACCTGCAAGCGTATACGATGGGTGAGCCACAACAACCGTCCGGGTTTGTAACGCGTGTCAGACAGTTCGTGACAAAGCCATACTTTGAAACAAAAGTATAAAGCTGTCGGAAAAGAGAAATGAGTGCCTTTGCTTCTGTGAGGTGTTTTGCCCCAAATACCCAGGTGTCAATGTCAATTTTGTAGTGACGACAAAAATCACACTTGGCCCAGATCCATATTCCGCTCTGGTGCTGCTGGGAAGGCCTGGCAATGCCGTTCCTTGTTTCTGGGCACCACTGAAGCATCATTGGTGGAAGTTCAGGTACGCCAGCGTTCGCCATGCCAAAAATGCTGCTGGTGAGAGCTGGATGGGCTTTCCAGCTGCTCCAGCTTTTTCCCCCGGCAGGTTCCTGGCAGCCCCTCGGGGTGCACTGGGATGTCTGGGTGGGACTGGGCCCATTCTGTTGCCAGGACTCCAAGCAATGCTGTGGAAGCCGCAGCTCTGCTCCTGGGGATGGCTTCTCGGCCCCTTGCTCTTCCCAGACAACAGACTCTGGAATACAAAATTTTACTCTTTTTCCTTCCCTGTCCTATAGGGGTATGCATATATTTAACATACACATTCTCTTTCCCTAGATCAAGAAAACCTATTCAGGGTTAACTAAAGCCTCAGCTGATTTACAGCACTGCAGATCACTGACTCAGCAACACAGTCAAGAATATTCCCCCTGGGCACTTCTTTTTTCCCCCCAGTCGTTCCCAGCGGGCGGAGGGTCATTGTCAAGGCTTCAATCTATTTGAGGTATTTGAAGGTCAAGCCCAAAGTGGTCTGTGGCACTGCTTCATACTCAGAAATCAAGTTATTCCAAAACCGGTATCTCCAGACAAGGCAACAACACACTGGGTGTGGAGATAACAGATTTCTGAGTGGCTTGTTTCTCCAGGGTTTGCCCTTGGCAGAGAGCAGGGTGACCTTTCCACTCCTGGACAGTGGGTCTTGGACAGAGCCGTTTTACCAAAGAAACCACAATCAAACAAAAAAAGCCCAACCCAAACTCAGACTTTACCTTGACATAGAATAAGGCCTCCTGGAAACTCAGGCAAAGCCAAACTAACGTGGAACAGATCATCATTATAACTGAGTTCAAACTGAACCTTCATGTGTGTTGACAGTACGCAAAGTACAGGATTTTGTTTCTGTTTTTTTCTAAGGGAAAACCTGAGCAGAATTTAGGCAGAAAACCAGAACTTGACAACTGGGCACCGATGCAGGATTTATCCCAGGTGTTGGCTTTTCCTTAGGCACCTAGACAAAATAAGGGACAGCGAAAAGCTTCACCCCCCCTGAGCTCCTCATGGCGCTCGTGGACAGGCTTTTGACTCTCTAAAACCTCAGAACATTTTAAAAAAATGTTGCCAATGGCTTTTGAAGCCCAAATGGGACCTGGGCAACGCTGAGCCTGTGAGCAGCGTACAGACCCCCCCGTTCCGTGCTGGTACACACCCCGGCACGGAGGAACCGCTCCGGCTTCTTGGGGACAGCATTTGGTTGTTAAATTCATTTCTCAAAGGGGCCTTTCCCTCTTCTCCAGTCTACTTCAAAACGACAGGCAGAGCCAAAATCCCACTTGATTAAAAGAAAGTGAAAAAGGGAGCTGAACTCCTAGCAAACAAACAAAAACAGTTTGAAATTTTTACTTCAAAAGCACGGCAGTATTTTACCAGCAAGGACTGAATTCATCAATGCCGCCTTTTCCGTGCTGCTACCATTAATGCAAGTCTATCAGTCTTCAAAGACAAATACAAAATAACAGGCTTCCTTATTCTAGACCACTTTCCTCTTCCATTCGCCGTCTCTTTCCATGTTTCCTTTTCTCATTTCTCATTCTCCAGCAGCAGCTGCTATGGTCGTGTGCTGGGGTAACACGCACACGCATGCACTTGGGCATGCACACAAACAGGCTCAAAAAATGAAGACCAGTACCTCGTAACTCCCTTACTCTCAAATAATTTTTTGTTTCTCCTTCTCTTCATCTCATCCTTTTCCCTTTACATCTCTCCACCTTCCCCGCTAGCATTGTGTAATGCTGTTAACTGTCCCGGTACTGCGAATCCAGGGTCAACCGCAATCCCAAACCGCTTTGATTCCCAGGGTGTCTCAATACTTTTTGCAGTGCTGGAGCCAAAGCCAGAAGCTTGACATTCGTTCTGTGCGGGACCCAGCCAGCTGACTGCCATGAAGTTACCCAAGAGTCACTGTGTCCCAATTCTGGCCAGAATTAGGCCGATATATTATAGATTATTGTGTGTATGGCAGCTGGCACCTGATCTAGAAGAGCAGAGTAAGAATGTGTGGGATGTGGGAGCTTTTGTGCTGAAATGTGGGGTTCCCACCAGAGCAGAGCGCTGCGGAAACACAAATTCAGGTGAGCTCCACTACCGCTGCATCTCCGACGGGTGTTTCAGTCAGGTTTTGTGGCTTTGGCACGCCAGGACCACACAGCTGCTCAGGTTGGTAACATGAACGGGCGGGAAGCAAGAGACATCAGCGCAATGCCTGCAGCGTTGTTAGTGTTGCTTACTTGATAAAACATCCTGCGCACCGACACACTGACAAACACGTCCATCTTGTTAAAGGGTTCCTGTCCTAAACATTTCTGTAGCTTTTAAATACGCTGGAGTTGTGGTTTTTATGGGGAGGCAAGCTGCGAAAACCTGGGAGAAACGGTTTCTCGGGATTCAAAGAAAGAGGAGAGGTGAAATAAAAGTGGAAAATGTACGGAGAGGTGGTCACAGCCCGATGCGGTGGGTTTCACGGGCTCCCACTTCGGAAGACTTTTTTGGTCAGCAGCCGCACACCCGGCCGCAAAGGCCCAAGATGGCGGGATTCTGCAGGACGGTGGCGGAGGAGCAGGCAGGGTTTTCAAGGGAAGATAACAAAGAAACAGTAAATTCCCAGGGAAAGGTTATTTTTTTTTTTCTCTGGCAGAGCAAAAGGCCCAGGGAACAGCCTATCCCACCCTTTACGGCCTCGGCAGCTGGGACCAGAGGAACCGGGAGCGGCGGGAAAGGGTCCGGGCAGGGCGGGCGGGAGTCGGGGAGGCGGCGCTCCTCCGGCCTGGCCCGCCACCTAGCGGCGGCAGCGGGGAGCTCGGGGCT